>CAEMYA010000647.1:267535-293775 GCA_903131615.1 Diplodus sargus | reverse complement strand
TTTTATTTTACAAAAAAGTGGTATCAGTAAAAACGTAAAAAATAATCGGTTTTGATCTGTTCTAAATATGTGACTGCTTATGCTTAATGACAGCTGAGGTTTGTTTAATAATCATTTTCAGACTCAGCCAGATTTCACTGCGCTGCACCGCAAATCCACACACTCAAATTTGCGTATACACGACCTCAGACCTGACGTGAGATCTGATCGTAGCTTCCGCTCACGTCCAAATTGATAAATGCCGAAGTTTGTGTGGAAATGGTCGTACGCACGGTTTTCTGCCGTACGTTCGTTTGATAAATGAGGGCCATTGTGTGCAGAACAGAAATGCACACTTTGCAATACAACATTTCAAAATCATGTAAAATGTGGGGAACAAGACAGGCAGAGGTTACAAACAGAGACGGAGGGCCAGAATAGTCAGCTGTGGCTGGACCAGAGAAAAATAAGAACTTGTAGTGAGTAGTGAGGCATCTGATGTACCAAAAAAAGCAGACCCAACAAACTGGGTAGAAAGAAAACTTAACACAAACTTTTCTGGAAATGAGGCTACTAGGTACGGTCAACAAGCTGACCCTTTGGCTAGACAGTGTTTTGAACAGACAACAGGGCTTACAGTGGAGACTACAGGCCTGATTGTGCATGATCAAGAAAATTGGCTTGGTGCCAGTCTCGATGGAATAATTGACACAGATAATATTCTTGAGATCAAGTGTCCCACACCAAAAAAGCTTGAAGCACATGGTGGCAGTCTATTAAAAATGATAGCATCAAACAGATATGATGTTAGAGAGAGTGATGGCAAGTACATTCTGAGGGAAACAACATCTGGGTTAGGGTACTACTATCAGGTCCAGGTGGCAATGCACTGTGCAAAAAAAAAGGAACTGTAAGTTCATGGTGTGGACCCCAAATGAACATGTGATCCTAGATGTGCCCTACAACGAAGAGTGGACAATGAACAAACTCTGCCACCTGAAGAGGGTGTACTTTCAGTATCTGCTACCAGCAGTAGCAACAAGAACTGCACACGGGCTCAAGTAGCTATTGACTCTAATGTGCACATGACAACTTATTATCAAGAGTTCAATATTTGTTCACTGTTTAAAACTTTACATTGTAATTATCTACACTGCACTGTCATGGTGGAAGAGCTAGACTCACTCCTGGAGGCAGTATATCCATGATGGTGAATCCGCGATCTGCTAAGATCTCATCACCAGGGATCAGGTGATGAACAAAACCACTGTTCTTTGTGATGAAATTATCAATGGCCCTTCCACCAAAAAGTTTTAACACAAACATGACATAGCCATTGGGGGCTATACAGTATAGGAGTTTGTATGTGTTATGATGTTTGTAATTGCTATATGTTTGTGATCTTTTTCTTAAGTTTTTTGGCCTTTGTACAAAGACCTCTGTACAGTCAATGATACATGTGGCTTTAGGATAATTTTTGTGAAATGTCTTGGGCCTGATTCTGTTCAGAGTATCCCTGGGCAACCAAACAATCACCTTTTCCCTCATACACCTTGCAAGGATTGGTCTCCAAAATGTAAATATTTCAGATGCCGTGGTTCTACTCACCCCAAATCGTTTACCCAAGTCAGTAAACAATAAACCCAAACGAAGTCTCATTAAAACAAGCAAAAATTGTTCATGGACGGCCAATTTGGTATTAAGTGTTTGTGAACAAAAAGTCAACATGACTCGCAAAAGTTGCCAGAAACTGTCAGCACATAAACCTGTAAAAAATTTAAAGTCTTTGTTATTTAAGTTTTGTGCTGACACTGACGGTGTTGGATCCGTTTAAGTGCCACAGTCCTTCATCGGCTTGTTACCGCAGCTGATACTGTAGTTGTGATCTGTGTGATCTGGCCACTGGATTCCGACATCATGCGTCTACGGAGGCATATTCTCCAAATTCCCAACATCCACATCTGTTTCCATAGCTTCAGTTTCAGTAGTTGAGCTCAGGTGTAATGGCTGAAGACATCTTCTTTTGGGGGGGAGGCCTAGCTGGTGTTGCCTAAAGGGAAAAAAAGAGAGCTGTGCATTAGTTAAACATGACAATCAAGCATATTTAAATTAACGAAATGCGATGCAATAATATGGCTATCCAAGAGACCTACTTACACGGCAATCATAACCCATGAACAAAACAGGATTCATTCAGCAGATTTCATTTCAGACTTCAGGAAAATGCAATTTTTCTAGTTACTCATTTATAACGCTAACCATTTCACTGTATATTGTATATATTCCCAGATTGTCTACTTAATTATTGTATTATTTTATTATATATTTTATTTAATTTCTTTTTATTGTCTATTTTACTGTTTTATCTTAGTACTTGATTCCACTCATGCTTGTCAGGTAGGGGTTAAAGGTGAGACTATGGAAAGGTGGACCCAAATGCAGTTAGACACTAGAGGCAAGGAAATGGGAAAACAAAAAGCGAGCTTTATTTTAAAGCTAAATCCAAAAACCAAAAGCAGACAAAATGGGGCAAGAGGCAAAGTAGCAACCAAAAACAGCAAGACAAAGTAGCAACTAAAAGGCAAGACAAAGTACAAAGAAATAATCAAAGTTCAACTCAAAAGGCAAAACGCAAAACTCCAAAAACAAATACCATGGGGAACGAGGAACAGACACATGGAGCATGGATAGGACAGAAGCTGACAAAAACACTCACAGCAACACACAATACAACAGCAACAATGACCAGACAAGGAGTGCAGGGGAACACAGAGACTAAATACACAGACAATGATGACAAGACGAGGAACAGGTGAGGTGGACCAACAGGTGAGATAACGAAGGGGAGGAGCACATGAGAACATGAAGTGAACACCACCATAGACAGAGGGAGCCAGAGGGAAGAACAGGAAAACTTAAAGGACACATGAGGGCATGGAAAAACAAAAGACACAAGACAAGATACAAAGACATGGAAAACAAATACAAGAAACCAGAAGACAAAACCAGACAAGAACACAATGAACAAGAACTACAGTCATGACAATGCTGTATTTCTATTTTACTTTGCACGGAGTATCTGAAACAAAAAACAATTTCCCCATGGGGATTAATACAGTATACTGATTTTAATTCTGACGAGCTGTCTTAGCATCTGCTTTTTCCCAGTGACACTGGGTCATTAGCATTTTATGAGATTTACATTTGCATAGGTAGAAATAATGCAGACAAAGGGTTAACTATCTGACTGCTCGGAGCAGTAGATCTTTTCCTGCAGAAGTAAAAAACCTTGATGTCCTATAATGTGTGAAATCATGACATACATTGAATGCATACTGAGAGTCAGTATGTCCTGTGACATGATTCCTGGTCCCTAGAATGAAAAGAAAACAGTTGCCTGAGCAGACAGTTTATTTGGAATATTAGTACTTTCAATTATGTCATGGTTCGTATATTTTTCATATGACACACAAGGGGATCCATCTGTTGGGTTTCTCATAGCAGAGCCATCTACAAAGAAAACAGAGTCAAGGTTAATAAGGTGAGTGTCAGAGAGTGCATCTCATAGTTTTGACACTGTGTCAACAACTTCCAGACAGGGGTGTGATTCTCAATCTTGCGCTGTCGGGAGTAAAGTTGATGTGTTAAGGACAGCACATTGTTTTAAAAGTTACATGAGGCATTTTCAGCAACACGTTTTCAAGTGTAACAGTCTTGCTGGGGTAAGGTGGGCGTTTTTTCCTGTAAATAAAAGATTGGACAACATATGGGACATTTAAATTAAGAGGGCACATAGCAACAATGTCAACTGGGGTAAGGACTGCTTTCTTAGCAGCCGCTACAGCCTTGAGGCATGCAAACATACCCCTCTCTGTTGTGGAAACCTTTTTTGAATAGTATCTCACAGGTCGTTTGTCACCATGTGACAAAGTTAGAATTTTCTGTCATAAAACTCATTATACATTCAGAATCAAAAAGATTAAAAAATGTGATAATGCCTGATAAACTAGGGTAGGGGAACTAGAGAAAGCTTGTTTTAAGTCAGTTAAAGCTTTCTCTGCATCAGGAGTCCAAGTCAAATAGTCAGTCATGGCCAAACGTCTAGCCCAATATGTGATATAGGGGTTGGGAGATCTCCACAATTTGTTTAGAATCCATGGACAACAATAGCCTGCTAAATTCAATAAGGCAATCGTTTTTTTGTTTTTTTTTAATGTTTTTTTTTTTTCGCAGTTGTTTGAACATTCAAGATTGTGGATGTAATCGGACCCAATTTTATGACCTTCCGGAATAAAATAACGCATTACATTTTTAAAGAAGAATTTGAAACTTGCCCTTCAAAACTTTAGGACCGTTTTCTGCCAGGAAGCAAGAATGAAACACTGTCTCAGTTTGATAATGCTCCTGCATAAGAAACATATACACAAACGTTGTCAAAAATACTGAACAAGTGTATTATCACACAATGGCTACTAATGCTAATTTCTCAGCTCTACTGCAATCCAAAGTGAAATTGGAGAAGAAAACCCTATGGCAATCTGCATCCAAGAATGAATATTTTACCATTGATAGTGAAAGCAACCCAGAACTGTGAGTCAGGATGAACAGGAATGCTAGAATATGCATTTGTTAAATTAACTGAAAAACCCAGTCTGATAGAATGTTTAACGTTAGTGTTAGAACATCTGCTGGATGTTGACCAGCTTCATTTATGACCCTAAGGTGTTTTAATGATCTCCACCCCCCATTTGTTTTTTTCCTTCAGGCATGATGGGGGAGGTACATGGTGAGATTTAGGAAGTCAACAATGGCACCTTAATTTATGCTAGGCTGAATGACAAAAAGTACTGACTTCAATAGCTTTAGGGAATTTTGCATCTTTTATATTTCCAAAAATTTAACTTGCTTACAGCCCTCAAGCTATTAAATAGTGTTAGAAGCAATTTTTTTTTTCTAAGTCTTTATTAGTCAATCAGTGTTTCTGTGTGTGTGTGTGTGTGTGTGTGTGTGTGTGTGCATGTGTATCTCATCATTACTTTGTAATGTAACTTTGTGCTTATGTCTATGTGCTTGTTCAAATGCTCTGACCTGCCTCCTCAATTTTATGGCTTCAGCAAGTTCCTGTGATGGAGCATGTGGCCAGGGTCCCCTCGACTCCTCCCTTTCTCCTTGATAGGGGTCAGCATGTGGCCAGGATCGTCTTGACTCCTTCCTCTCTCCTCGATAAGAGTCGGGGGCAGCGCAATCACGTGACTTCACACCTGTAGCACTTTTTCTTTTCTCTGTCAGTGTCATCGTACCTCCTTTGAAATGATCTGTGTGGCCCTGCTCGCCTCCATCCTCTGCTTCTCATGCCACTGTTGTTCTGATGGGACTGCCGTTTTTGTCCTGGTTCCTGTGGGTTATCTCTCTGATAATACATCATCTGAGCAGATTGAAGCGTCTTTGTTTGGTTAAAATTCAAGTCTGTTTCATTTCTTTCCGCGTGCAAAACGTGTGTGCACACAGTTGTCATGGGCTCAGTTTCCCAGCCCACACAGGTAGTCATGTCACAGTTCTTCAGGCCCGGATGGAGATCATTAATCAGAACAGTCTTCAAACGATCACTGTGTGCCACATGTGTTAACAGGTGGGTGGCAATAGTAGAGATTGCATATGGAGGAGGCAGATTTCTTTCTCTTTCCCTACATTTCTTATACCTTTCACTCTTACACGAACCTTCTTCTTCTATTTCTTTCTCTTTTCTTTCCTCTGCTGTCTGTTTTATCATTAATCCTGCTAATGATTTTACTTTTTAATTTCTGCTTCTCTTTCCCACTTTTGGAAAGCTTGCCAGTCAATACCTTTCTTCCCTACCTTCTTTTTCTTTTCTTCCAACACAACTCTACACCTTTCTAAACATTATGTGCTTAATGTACCTTTAATTGGAAACACCCCCTGAGTTATATGGTGCCAAAGTGGAACATCCTTAACCACATTTTTCCCCCATTTTTCTGCCATTATTTTAGCAGGACCTGAAAGAGGGTCATCTAGAATTTCTAATTTCCCCGTTTTGTTCCCCATAAGTTTCATTGACTCACTGGGACAGATTTGCTTAAACTTTCAATGGGCTTATCATTCACACAAACTTCACAATCACACTGATCTTGTCACAACAAAGTTTATTCTTTATACTGATTTCGTATATTTTTAATCACTCATACGCCCATTTTATCATAGTGGGGCCTCATATAATGGTATACTGTATCATTTGGGGCCAGTTGTTCAAAGGTAATCTGATCGGATTTGATCAAATCTTGAAAATGGGTTGTTCAAAAGGGAAATAAGGATTCTGAAATCGGATTAGATCATGGAATCCAATCCTAGTTTGAATCCGGATCAAACCTTCAGTTTGTGTTGTTCAAAATGTTTCAGTAGGATTTGGATAACTTTGATCCAGGATTATCCTGATTCCAACAGGAGGTAGGATTTCAAGGTGGATTTCAGGGAGAAAATGTAGTGAAACTTTAGAATTGGTCAAATAATACATTTTTATCATTTAGTGTATATGCTTTTACTTATATTTTGCACATGATTTGTTTAACCGTTACAGTGATAAAGTAGATAAAGTAGACATAGGCTCCCAATTAAGCCTTTCAGTATAGTAAATCAGTATAGTAAAGTAAAAATAAAATACAAATAAAAATGAACTCGTCCCCATGAAACAATCCCCCCAAACAGATTGTAATAACAAACAAAAATATTTGTTTACATTTTTCTGTCATTCATCACTGTATATTTATTTCAAAGAAAAAATCAACAGAGATGAACCTGTCAAAAATAATTTCTATCAATTGCATCCCTTACTACGCGTCCAGTCAATCCCTCATTCTGACAGAAGGCCAGAGGTTGGTCTGGTTCTTTAACAGGCTCAGGAGCATCATAAACATCATCACAAAGAGGGACATTGCGCCTGGTAGCGATGTTGTGCAGGACAATACACGCAAGTATTATGTTGCATGCTCCCTGTGGTTCCACTCGCAATTGGTTAAGGCATGCAAAGCATCTCTTCAGAACTCCATTTAAACGCTCAATTGCACATCTTGTTTACAATGAGCAGTGTTGAAGCGGGCCTGCGCAGGTGTGGTTGCTGCAAGAAAAGGAGTCATCAGCCATGGTAGGAGTGGATAGGCACTGTCTCCTAATATTATGCCATCCGATCGGTTGGTTTAGAGCACTGGCAATCCGGATTTGATAATCTTGAAAACTGTGTATCTGGATCAGAGTGATCCAATCCAATGTTGCTTTGAAAAACCGGCATAAAAGTAGGACGGATGACCTGATCCTGGATAGCAAAAAATGGGATTTCCAAATCTGGATAATTTTGATCCAGATTACCTGCCATTTCAGTTGATATATAGCCTGCATTATGTTACTTGGCCTTTGAGCCACTAGTTTGCATGTTGGTAATCTACACTTGAATACAGAAATACTGCTGTAGGAACTATCAAACAGTTTTGTATTGTATTTCATCCACTGATAGAACCACTGTAACATTTTCATAGCCCACTTTAATTGCTTTTCGATTATTCACAGATTTGTATCCACTTCAAATTCATGTTCGTGTGCGTGTCTTGTTTCATTTGACTTAAATATGTGAAGTCTTCAGCCAGTGCTGAATGTCAGGCTCCTGTGTTATTAAAAGTTTAGTGTGCCCTATTGTGTTAAATAGACATAACTTGTCTTCCTAGATGATGAAAGTGACCTCATGATGGAGACGGCCAACTTCCTGCAGGAGCTGTGTCTGCGGGCAGAGGAGAAGGTGGCAGCTGCTGGAGGCTGTCCTGCAGAGCTTCTGGCTTGTCCCTCCACCTCAGCTGAGGAACCGTCCTGCACCCAAGACTGAGGCAGGACAGCCAACCAAGTGTCCTGAATGATAATGATTCAATACGTGATTCAAAAACTGCTGCAGGTAACTTATCACACCTGCAACTGCAAATACTTTTCTTAGTGGAGCAACCGGTCACTACTGTGATATCAAGGTGACTTCCTGCTACCTTTATTTGTGAAATTGCATTGTCTCCCCGTTATATCAGTTTTTATACCAGGGTATCTCAAAACATTATTAATTAATTTGACAGAGGAAAAAGATGGTCCTAGTTCAAAATAAGGGAAACCTTTGTTGCATATTGTTCCCCGTCTCTCTTGGCTTTCATTTCCTGTGATTGCTTTACTGTCAATACTTTATAAAGACATACATTGCAGATGAGTAATGAATAAACAAGGCAAGAACATTTTTCATTTGCACTATCCTATTGCCTCAGAAAATAATTGATATGGTCTGACTGTGCAAAAACCCAGATTCCACTCAATGACAACATTTACACTTATCAGCCTCAGGTATAAATCTTGCGTAGCTGGCATTTTCTTGACCGTGAAATTGATTTAGTGATAGCATTATCTGTACTGGTAATGTCAACAATGATTGAGTTGCAGCACACAAACATCAGAGTGACCCAGTCCAGTCAAGTGGCGCTACACCAGGCCATCAGGGGCCTTAAATCCACTGTTTTATACAGTTTGAAGGGACTGAAGGAACACTGTTTCATCTGTGCCTACGTGACTGTAACAAGGTGCAGTTTCTCACAAAACCAACTTTTGTTTCGTGTTTTTTTTTTTACAAATGCATAGATATACTGAATATCAAGTTGTGAACTGCAGTGTCTTACATGTGGGTTATCCCTCCACCGCATTCCTGCATACATCATAATGTGGGAAAGACTTTGCTTTAAAGTCGTTGTTTAGCCAGTCGCATAAAAAAAAACATACAGTTCAGTTCCATACAAATGCAGACATATACTACAAAGTGATTAAATTTATAAAAAAAAATACATTTAATATATTTACTTTACCTTACTTTACTTTACTTTAAATTTCTGGTTCTCTGAACTTAAACTATAAAAATACTGTTGTGTCATGTATGCAGTATTATAATATAATATGAACTTAGCTGTGTTCTTTGTGTTTATTTCATGATGTGATTTATATTTGATCTTTGTCAGTAAATGTTCCTGTTGTGATGTCCAACAGTTGCACAAAATTGTGGAATTGAAGAATGTGAGGCATCTGTAGTGGTGACTGCTTTATCTGTTATCTATCTGCCTTATCTTTTAAAATTAATAAAGTTTGCCTTCATCAGAGGGAATAGCTGTTATTTTTACAACTACATGTCACTATGTCACTGGTGTTTTTAGTGATGTAGTGTTTTGAGACGACCTCATTTTAAACATTTGTGTGCACAGATATATCACTCTCACAGAAACACAGTAATGACCAGAGAGAGCAACATCAGATACCAGAAGCTTAGAAATGTTCAGACCATTGGAGATAACCAAGTCTAGGATATGGCCCCTGCTGTGTGTGGCCCCTGCTCACATGCTGAGTGAGTCCAAAGTTATCAAAGACACAACCCAGTTCTTTAGTCCCTCTGTAAAGTCACCAACAATTAACACACAATCACAGTCAATGCAGTTAAGAGACAGTGGCTCAACAAAGTCCTCAAAAAAGTCTATACAGTATTTAGGTGGGCTGTAAATGTTTAGAAATACAACCCTAGAAGATGAAAAACTGAAGAGCCACACATTTCAAAAGAATTGAGTAACACAATTATAAGACCTCATCATATTTGCTGCATTTTAGTCTTCCTTGTGAAAAGAGATTTGGAGGGCTTGATTCAATGTGAACAGCTGCACTGTTATCCTGGTATGACCAAGATAAAATCAAGATTGTGTTTGAGGAAAAACTCATGTATTAAAAAAGATTTTCCTGCCAGAGACCTGATGTTTAATACAGCTAAATCTAGTTGGTCAAAACCAACTGTGCAATTTTTGTGTTTCTCAGCAGATTCACCATTTTCTATGACCAGTCAACACAGAAATTGAGGAGGCTACCTCTACTCCACAGGGCCCCGGCTTTTCTAGGGGGGACAGACTGGAGACGGCAGAGAGTTGGGTGGGTTTCGGGGTGGTGAAGACTGGAAGTCCCTCTTGTTGAGACTGGAGGGCAGTCCTCTTTGGGGGGGTGAAGATGGTACTCCTGGCTTAGCAGTCTTCTATGTTCAGAACTTATCTCAGGCAGTAGTAGTTCTCCCGAGTGCTGTCTTATCGGTTGTTTTGGTCTGTATCACCTCTTGCAGGGGGAACTTATATGTGGTGCACAGAGTTAAATATGTTTGAGGTTAGCAACCTTACTCCTGACTTGTTAAGGCAAAATCCCTCTGCCTTAAAGAGGTGTCTACGTTTCCAAAAAAAGGAAAAAATTGTCAATACATTTCAACGGCGCATTTAGCTTTGAGCCATTGGTTCAACATCAACAAGCTGCTGACAAGCTGCTGCCACTGACAATCACCACAGTATCAAGATCTGTGACTTTGCTCAATAGATTATTAAAGAATTGTTTCAATAACCCAGATTGTTGCTTCACAACATAACAGGCCCCTGTGTGTAAAATGAGAGATTTTGCCATTAGATGTTCAGCAGTGAGGTGTTCTTCTTGCTGCAAAAGCTTTTTACCTCCTTTACAGAACCATCAGACACAATCAGAGTTTTAGGCCCAAACATGACCTCTCTCTGTAGCCCTTTATTTTTGGATTTGGCTCTTGTGAAAGTGGAGCAAATCTGTTCTCAAGATTTATCTTTGTTACTTGGATAGGTTTGCTCTTACTTTTCATTTTCACTGCTGTCCATGGCTGTTTCCTCCTTGGTATGGGGTTTGAGGAGGCACTCCTGTCAGACAACAGTGCAGGCCAGAGGGCAGAGGCGGCCCTAGGCATGGGCTGTATAGGCAAATGCTGAGGGCAGCGTCATCCATGGGGCAAATGAAAAAAGAAAAATATACTATTTTTTTACCAGTGCTATTCCTACTATTATTTAGAAATACTATATAAGCCCACAGCAACATAACTTTATAGCAAAGCCTAATAAATAAAGATGAGGACTTTTTATTAAGTAATGGAGAGGCCTTTTTCTGGTTCGTTGCACTGTACTAGAGAGCCTTAGGGCCCTATTTTGACGATCTGAAACGCAAGTCTCAAGCGCAAAGCGCAAGGAGCTTTGTGGGCGGATCTCAGGCGCTGTTGCTATTATGCCGGTGGGATAAATGACTCTTGCGCCCGGCGCAAATCTAAAATTGGTTGGTCTGAAGTAGCTGCATTAGTCATAGGTGTGGTTTGGGCGTAACGTGCAATAAACCAATCAGAGCGTCATCTCACATTCCCTTTAAGAGCAGGAGCGCTTGTTCCATGGCGGATTGCTATTATAATGGCGCATTTGCCAGGCGCACGCCAGGAGCGGTTCACAGCCGAGGAGACCGACGTTCTCGTCGGGGCTGTAAAAGACCGAGAAGTGGCGTCGTATGGGGAGAAATCCATCCAAACTAACTTTGGTTAAACGGGCGTGGGAGGAAATTGCCATAATTGTTTCTAAGCCTGGCATCCCCATGACATCGCACATCGGGAGCAGTGCGCACGGGCCGAGCATTGTCAGACCGGACCACACTGCCCGGGATGCGGCGAGATATTAATGCCCGTCTTGACTGGCTGGCGATGTTGCTGCTGCCTCTCAGGCGCACCGCCTCAAGTCTCCAAACGCACCACCTGCTCCTGTTGTGCCCCTTCCTCCTTCCTCCTCCTCCCCCAACTCCATCTCCGTCCACCTGCTCCACTAGGAGCACATCGCGCATTGCCACTCCCGGACCCTCTATCAAATCTTTTCAACTTTTTTTTGCATGGTTTGCAAAAACGGGAACTGCTTCCTTGTGGATGAGAGAAGCAAAGTGTATGCACGTTGAGCACACGCTACATTATGGCCAAGCATGCGCCCTTAAAATAGCATCTGAATAAGCGCCACTGACTTTAGACCAGGTTTTTCCTGGTCTGTAGCGCAAATGTTTTCTGAAACGGCAAAATAGCACCAGCGAACGTTTGCGCCGGAACACGCCTCCTCTTTTCGCTGAACCGCCCCAGGAGCGCAAAGTCATTCCCGAATTTAAGGACGCGCGTCTGTGGAGGGAAAACTCCAATGTGCACCGAGTGCAAAATAGGAATTACACAAGCGCCAGTGAACAAAGTCACTTGCGCCGAGTGCAAGATAGAGCCCTTAAATTAAAACTCTCGCCAAAGAGCAACCGGGGCTTTATTTGTGATTGAATATGAGTCAAACCTTCATGTGAATGCATAATTACGACGAAAGAGGCACTTTTAAGATTTACTGTAGTTTCGGTTTCGGGCAAGCTGACATTCAATGGAGTGCAGGGGCACTTTAGCGCTAGCATCAAAATCGCTATTTTTAACACACTAAGAAGGCCCGACACAACATGAAACTTTGCTCGTAGTATCCCCAGGGTCTCTGTACATGAACACTAGCATTGAGAACATTGTTTGTCTACGCAGAGTTTGTTAAAAAAAAGATTTTTGAACTACTCACCGTAGGAGCTGGATCTCGGGCGTGCCGGCGTCATGGCAGACAGAAAGTGTTGATCCCCGAGTGCGATCTAACAGGCAGGCTTGACGAGCGGTCCACCATTACTCTGATATTTTGCCTTCAAGTATTTCAATGGAGAGGGCAAAATATCAGGAACACTGATGAATATAATGCACCCAAGCACAGCAGCATCCACTATGATTCCCATAATAAACAGCAACCAGAATGATCACCTTTTTGTCAATGTCAGCTAAAACTAGAAATATATGAGTTTTATAAATGAAGAACATATATCACTGGAGGACAGGGATCTTTTGATTTTTGCTACATTTCATAGCTGCAGGAAACAGGACTGGACAAGTTTTGTAACATGTAGGTCAAATGTCATATGCTGGTCGAAGATGATACCCAGGTTCTTAGCAATGGGTTTGATGTTAGTGCATAGTGGTGAGTCTGTAGCCCTTTTTACACAGCGTCTCCGCATTATCTCCGGAGCGGTGGTTCGCCAATTCTCCACCGATGGTGATTCACACAGAGTGAAGCATCTCCGCTGTACCTCCATGTAATTCACACAGAAAGCCGGCGCTGCAGCTCCCAAAGAGGCGTGTCGGTACACGTCATGTTGATGACGTCAGTGTTTCCCAGGTGTCCCAGGTGTCAATCTAAACCTGCGGACAGTTTATAATCACATGGATGCTGGTATGATGTGTTATGATTGAGATCCTGACCCACCAAACATCCAGGAAAGTGACAAAGTTACGTTTTTGCGTGCTAAATTACATAATTACATAATCGGCATCAGTAAACTGGAGGCTGTCTGACTCCCTCACTCGCGGGGACGGAGGCTGTTTTCTGGGGGAAAGTTCCCTGAAGTCTCGGTCAGGAGGGCTGATGGTCGTGGTGATTCATTTTCATCACTAACACTTGGTGAGTTTTTTGCCGATGACAGACGCTGTTTTTTGGGTAGAAATGTGACGAAGAGTCAGTAGGACAGGCGGGAAGACAGACGCTTCTCCACATACAGCTGTGGTATTTTTTCCCTCATATAAGTTGCCAAAGACAGTTACAGTTACTATGTTACTTGTGTTTGGTCCTGTAAAGTTGCTTTGTGGGACATTTCTCTGTATTTAGTAGGGGTGGAACGGTTCATCAAAAAAATCCGTCCCGTTCGGTACGCTTGTCACAGTTCGGGGCGCATGTGTACCGTTCGGTTCATTGGCACGCGCAACTTCTTTTTTTCATTTACTAACGACGCGAAGCATGTACACAACCAAAGCAGCAGGTGGCGGTACTGAGCTGGATGCCAACCGCCAGTAAACAAGAAGAAGAAGCGAAACGGCGTAGCAGATAGTAATAGAGTATCTTTGGGTCAGCTGTGGAGACGTTTGTGGGCATGGAGAGTGGAAAAGAGTCCGAGCTAGAAGATGCACCAGCAGCCCTGCATAGGTCTGCTGTATGGGACCACTTTGCATTTAGAGAGACCTACGATGACGGCGGTATGAAAGTTGTTGACAAAAGTGCGACAGTGTGTAAGCATTGTGCAACACGTAACAGTAACACGACTAACATGTCAGCTCATCTGCAAAGACATCATCCCAGTGAGACAACTGGCAGTGCAAGGAGGAAAGGGAGAGAGTCGACAGAACAACTTTCGCTCCCTGCAGCATTTAAACAGCCTGACAATGATGAGTCAGACGGGGCAACATGCATAACGAAAGGAGTGGTGTTTCATAGCCAAAGATATGCAGCCTTTTGTCGTGGTGGAGGGTGCGGGATTTTGAGCATTTCCTAAAGATAACTTTCTTAAGTAAATAAATGAAAAGCATGGTGAACTAGCAATATCTCCTCTCTTGCAGGGCGAGAATCTTACCTACTTTTAACCTAAGACTGTGACAATGATGTATCAAATGTCAGATTGCCTCATTATTTCAGTTTTAACCTGACTATACAAGACATAATTGATTTTCCTAACGATCAACGTATACCGAACCCAACCGAAAACTGTGACCACAAAACCGTGATATGAACTGAACTGTGGATCTTGTGAACCGTTCCACCCCTAGTATTTAGTTGAGTGAAGGACCTGTGCAGTTATCAGACTGTATGATCAACACGCCCTCGCTCCGCGCCTCCAGCTTATTCGTTCAAACTGGGGCGGTTCACCAATAATGCGGCCCTGATACTACCTCCAGAGGCAGATCAGCACCGGAGCGAAATTACCCCTCTCTCCGCATCTGAAACTTTCACACAGAGGAGGGTGCGGAGAATTGGCGCAGGATCCCCGCATGCAAACTGCAGTGTGAATGGGGCTTGTGACGCTGCACTGTGACATCAGACCGTCGTGTACAGCCAGCTGAAGTGTGAGTCTGAGACGCAGCACACGCTTGTTACCTCCATAAAAACCTTCTTTTTAGTGTACTCTGTGTAAATAAACAATGTTCTCAATGCTCATGTTCATGTGTAGAGACCCTGGTGATACTACGAGTAAAGTTTCATGTTGTGTCGCGCCTTCTTAGTGTTTTAAAACTAGCGATTTTGATGCTAGCGTAAAAGTGCCCCTGCACTCCATTGAAAATCAGCCTGCCCAAAAACGAAACTACGGTAAATCTTAAAAGTGCCTCTTTCGTCGTAATTATACATTTACGCGAAGGCTTGACTCAATCACAACTAAAGCCTTGGTTGCCTTTTGGCGAGAGTTTCACTTTAAGTTATTTCCACACTGCAGGCATTTTATCCACAGGTTTGCCAGAGTAACGTTACGCACGGGTCTGTGTTCTGCCCAAAATTTTGCTCAGACTTAATAAAATAAAATAAAATCGGGCTTGGGTCCATGTTCAAAATTCAACCAATAGTGTCACTGTAGCCAAGTGATGTCATGCCACATGCGTTGTTTCTGTGTAGAGTTGAGACGGTCTGACTCTGTACCACCACATAACAGTAGTAAATACTAAGCTGTTATTTTTCCCATTTGTTTTGAAATATTATTGATCTGATAAAAAATAATGAGAATAAATATACATATATCCGATCCTTGATTGTCCGATTCCGATCAAGTCTGAAATTAGGTGACCAGATTTCCGATATTAAAATCTGGGACATTTTCAGTGTGGTGGTCGAAATTCAAATGTTATTATTTTAAAATAAATAAAAAACAATTCAGTATTAATGTATTTTAATTTAATTTTTATTGTGTATTTTTAATGTGTATTAAAGGAAATGAGTAGCCAATAAGAAGTTTCAGTAGTCCCAGTAATAGTAGTAGTTCGGTAGTTGAAGCTTATCTGGCGAAGTTTCAGGAGTAGGACCACACCTCAACAGCGCCAACTTCCGACATTCCTATAAATAACCACCTGACCCTCTCCTCGTCTTCGCTCTCGTATTCTGCCAGAAACGAGATCACGTGACATCGCCTCGAGCACCTCCAAACTTTTGTACGAGCAACATCAGCCTCTACTCACCTCATCATGGACTTCGTATCAGTATCCCCGCCGGACAATGATCTTTTCAGACGAGATCAGGATCACCATTCATCAGACGCCGACAACTTTCCCGTCAGCTCCGGACCCGAGACCCCGATTTCAGTGGCCCAAAAGCCGTCTAGGAAGCGAGCGAGTTCAAAGAGCACCAACTCCATCTCATCCATGGTTCGCATCCCGCCTGGTTCATCTCTCCTCAACATCCAAGATTACCATAGTTCGCCCGATGACCCCTCTGTGTCTCCCAGCCCACCTCCTTCCACAGCAAAGAGAGGATGAGAAAATTCCGGAACAGAAAGTCACCGTCGCCACAGTTTGCCGTAGTTCGTAGTTAGCCTCCCGCCACCGTTACGACAACACCGGCCGAACAACTCGCCGGTCGCAGCATCACCACGCTCCTGTGAGATCTCCCGACCGGCTTTCATATTCTAAAGTCACCGATTGGACAGTAGCCACTCTTCAGAAAACTTTAAAGGACGGAGGAATTCTGTTTCACCTAATGGACGATAAAGCCAAACTTTTCTCCACACATGTGGAGATTGTTCCGTCGACACCAGCTCTATTCCGGGTGACGTCATCACGCGCATCCCAACACGCCGTGACGTTGACGCTCCTGTTAAAGGGACAGTAGAATTAAATCCTACAGCTCAAAGACAACAGAAAGCTCAAAGACAACAGAAAGAGCAGCAGCAAAAGCGGAGACAGAGATCCTCAGCCAAATCAAAAGACTCTAGAGTTTCCGCTACCACCTCTCGTCATCACTCCACTCCAGAGGGAGCACCTAGATGGATTTCAGGATCCTCCAACTACCATCAGGATTTTCATCATCGGTACCAGCAGCCTACAACATCAAGGGCAAACGTCATGGCGCCCACTGTCATCCAGTTCCAGCCATCACAACAGCCAATCTTTGCGGGGGCTCCTGGCACCGGGATGCCAGCGCCCTCTACTTCCTGTTTCCAGCAACCACAGCAGATTGCTTCAACCAGGGCTCATGGCAACGGGATGCCAGCGCCCTCTACTTCCTGTTTCCAGCAACCACAGCAGATTGCTTCAACCGGGGCTCATGGCACCAGGATGCTAGCACCTTCAGCTGCCTGTTTCCAGCAACCACAGCAGCTCGATTCAACCGGGGCTCCTGGCACCAGGGTGCCAGCGCCCTCTGCTGCCTGCTTCCAGCAACCACAGCAGATTGCTTCAACCGGGGCTCCTGGCACCGGGATGCCAGCGCCCTCTGCTTCCCGTTTCCAGCAACCACAGCAGCTCTCTTCAACCGGGGCTCCTGGCAACGGGATGCCAGCGCCCTCTGCTTCCCATTTCCAGCAACCACAGCAGCTCTCTTCAACCGGGGCTCATGGCACCGGGATGCCAGCGCCCTCTGCTGCCTGATTCCAGCAACCACAGCAGCTCCCTTCAACCGGGGCTTCTGGCACCGGGATGCCAGCGCCCTCTGCTGCCTGTTTCCAGCAACCACAGCACCTCGCTTCAACCGGGGCTCCTGGCACCGGGATACCAGCCCTCCGCTGCCTGTGTCCAGCAACCACAGTAGCTCGCTTCAATCAGGGCTCCTGGCACCGGGATGCAAATGCCCTCTGCTGTCTGTTTCCAGCAATTACAGCAGCTCGCTTCTACCGGGGGTTCCTGGCATGGGGGCATCTGGCACCGGGATGCCAGTGCCCTCTGCTGCCTAGTTCCAGCAACCATAGCAGCACGCTTCAACCGGGGCTCCTGGCACCAGGATGCCAGCGCCCTCTGCCGCCTATTACCAGCAACCATAGCAGCTTGCTTCAACCGAGACACCTGGCACCGGGTTGCCAGCACCCTACACCGGGATGCAGGGATCTTCCCTCTCCCAGCTCCATCAGTCCCAGGAGTTCATGTCGGCTGGGGACGTCGGCACCAGGATGCCAGCACCTGTTCTTCCCCCTCAGCAGGCAACCACTAATTTCACGTTATGCACAGCTACAGGTGCCAGCGCCCTCTGCTGCCAGCTTCCAGCAACCACAGCAGCTCGCTTCAACCGGGGCTCCTGGCACCGGGGTGCCAGCGCCCTCTGCTGCCTGCTTCCAGTAACCACAGCAGATTGCTTCAACCGGGGCTCATGGCACCGGGATGCCAGCACCTTCAGGTGCCCGTTTCCAGCAACCACAGCAGCTCTCTTCAACCGGGGCTCCTGGCACCGGGGTGCCAGCGCCCTCTGCTGCCTGCTTCCAGCAACCACAGCAGCTCACTTCAACCGGGGCTTCTGGCACCGGGATGCCAGCGCCCTCTGCTGCCTGTTTCCAGCAACCACAGCAGCTCGCTTCAACCGGGGCTCCTGGCACCGGGATGCAAATGCCCTCTGCTGTCTGTTTCCAGCAATTACAGAAGTTCGCTTCAATCGGGGCTCCTGGCAACGGGATGCCAGCGCCCTCCGCTGCCTGTTTCCAGAAACCACAGCACCTCGCTTCAACCGGGGCTCCTGGCACCGGGATGCCAGCCCTCCGCTGCCTGTTTCCAGCAACCACAGTAGCTCGCTTCAATCGGGGCTCCTGGCACCGGGATGCAAATGCCCTCTGCTGTCTGTTTCCAGCAATCACAGCAGCTCACTTCTACCGGGGGTTCCTGGCATAGGGGCATCTGGCACCGGGATGCCAGTGCCCTCTGCTGCCTATTTCCAGCAACCATAGCAGCTCGCTTCAACCAGGGCTCCTGGCACCGGGTTGCCAGCACCCTACACCGGGATGCAGGGATCTTCCCTGCAGGGATCTTCCCTCTCCCAGCTCCAGCAGCTCATGTCGTCTGGGGACACCAGCACCTGTTCTTCCCCCTCAGCAGGCAACCACTAATTTCACTTTATCCACAGCTACCCACCTGAGTCGCATCAAAACCGAACGAGAGCTTCAGCCTTCTGTCGCCTGTCGTAGGCAGCTCCACCAGCACCCATACCTCCAAAACAGGCGTCATCTGCCCCTTCCGTTATCTTCCCTGTAACCAACGGCATAGATAAGAAAGGCAGGCCCGTCATGCACCAAGGACGTCGTTCGATTTGCAACTTCAACAGTACCGGATGCACCATGTCCCAGTGCCGCTTCCTCCACGTTTAATCTTGCGGCGGGGGCCACGCCCGCCCACATGCCCGCACAACCTACCTCGCTGAAGCTAGTCTGAAGGACTTGAAGAAGGTTTCCACCCCAGACCACCCACACAACTATCCATCTCTTTCGAATTCAAAAATCTTCAGTCGGCCATAACCAAGCCGAAGCCAGTCGACCGCCCGCTCACTAAGGATTCATGATTGGACCGTTCGCCTGTACTCCATTTCCTAACTTCAGCCCCCTCGGTATCGCAACCAGGAAATACTCCGGGCAGAAGCGCATTATCATGGATCTTTCAGCACCCCACAGCAGTATCATCCCCAGTATCAATAGCTTGATCCCGAGTGAGGACTTGCCCCTTCACTACGCCACCATCAACCATGCCATCGCCCTTATCAAACTCGCCGGGAAAGGGTCGCGTTACTCAAAAACTGACATCACCAGTGCTTTCAAAGTCCTCCCTATTTATTCTCGACTTCTGGCGTTTCTTCAGCGTCCGCTGGCGTGGTGCATATTATTTCGCCGTTAGGCTCACCTTCGGTCACCAAGCAGCCTAAACTCTTCAACACCCCATCTGAAGCCTCTGCTGGATCCTGTCTAACAACCATGGGATTCCATTCCTCGTCCATCTCTTAGACGATTTCTCATCATTCCCCCCCCCTCATCGCCACCCACTTCCAGCCTGGTTACCCTGACTTCTGTCTTCTCCGACCTCGGGGTTCCATTGTCTGCAGAGAAAACAGAGGGCCCCTCCACATCCCTCGAGTTTCTCGGAATCACTCTTGACACAAACAAGCTTCAGGTTTCACTCCTGGTCGGAAAGCTCAACCGAATCAGCCTTCTCATCTCCAATTTCCTCTGCGCCCCGTGCTGCACCAAACGTCAACTTCTGTCAACTTCTAGCCTCCTTGCACGTCACAAATTCGCAAATCTGAAGGACCCAATCTTGTACTCTCAGCGGCTAAAAAGGTTTGTCAAGGAAGCCGCAACATTTTGTTTAATGAAAATCATCAAGCCGCGCCAAAGAACCAAGTCATCACGCAACGACTAGCCCGAGAACAAAGGAGCCACAGCTAAGTGCTACACCACGCATCCATTCACCTGGGAACAGGTAGGCCTGAACCTGTTAATGTTATGTGGATTAAGGAATCCGCTTCGATTGGAATGCATTGTGTCAAATGAGGACAATGTATTAAATGGATGTTACGCTGGTTGCATTGGCGCAATGTTGGTGGCGCAACTTCTCCGTGCTTTATTTGATTGTTATGTCGGGACTTTGTGGCATAACTACGTGGCGGCTGATGTTGTCTAAAGGCCTATTGCTTGTTGGAATGCTTGGATCGAATCTGCTCTGTCAATGAATTTAAATACAATGTCTATGGATGGATTTTGAATGCGCTCTGAAATGAACTGTGATTGTGTTGCTTCATACAAAATACAATCTAATGGAAATGAGTCAAATAAACGCTGTTGCTGAATGTTCAAACATGGAAAATGGAAAAAAGGGAAATTAAACTGACGGCCAAAGCTGTGGGAAATAAAATCGAACGGCTCCAGCATGAGCGCAAAAGTTCCGTTAAGAAAATGAAAGTGCTTATTCCGCAAATAAAAGCGCACATGAAATCAAAAGAAAATGTAACCGAAATCCCTTCACATCTGAACAACTTGAATGCACTGTGTAATAAGGCCAACGACCTGCGCAATGAATTACTGCCACTACTTCATGAGGATGAAGGTAAAAAACAAAATGAGTGGCTTTATAGCATTATGGATTACAGTGATGCATTCAAAGAACAAGTGGAAAAAATGATACAGGAAAATCTACATCAAAACTCAAATAAATTAACATTTCAGACAAATATTTCTGAGCAACCACCAAAGGAAATAAACCCTGTAGTACAAGTTCCTGTGGAAAAAAGCAAGGATTTGTCTGCTGCTGACCCTCCAGTACCTGTTCCCACTGTACAAGACCCTCAGGATGAACTTCGGCCCTGTGACAGCATCTCAAATGCAACCAAGAGATCACGCTCACATCATTCCTCATCCTCAGCCTCACGCTCATCTACTCGCTTAAAAATGGAAACAAATCCTGCAATTTTGGCAGCAAAACAAAAGGCATTAATGGAAAAACATGCATTGGATGAAGAGGAGTTAAAGGTACGCAAAAGGAGAGAACAGTTTGCATGGGAAGAAGAAGAATTAAAGCTACGCAAGAACAGCTTTTACTGGAGAATGAAATCGCTGAGGAAATGGCAAAACTGTTACAAAATCACAAAGCAGTGTTGGCAGTAAATCGAAGTCAAAGGTGTCAGAATGGAACTGATTGCTGCATCAATGGCCAGCCGCATGGATTTCCTGTGGAAGAAAGAGCTACACATGAGTCTTCAGGAATCTGTGTTTTGGACTGACAGTGTTTCCGTGCTGAAATACATTAACAACGAAAGCTCCAGATTCAAGGTGTTTGTTGCCAATTGTGTTTCAGAGATACTGAAATCATCTCACCCTGCTCAGTGGAGGTACATGGATAGAGCTTCAAATCCAGCAGACGCAGCATCCAGAGGGGTCAAAGTAGAGGCATTTCTGAATGACAGGCTCTGGTTGATGGGACCTCTGTTTCTTTGCCAACCTGAAACAGAATGGCCTGTGAACCCTGAGCCTGTGAACCATCTCGCCCAGGATGATCCAGAGGTGAAGAAAAGTGCCGTTGTCAATGCTGTACAAAGTGGAGAGGATCCCACTACACACCTGATCCATCATTATTCCTCATGGATCCGATTAAAGAAAGCTGTGGCGTGGTGGCTGAAATACAAGGAATGGCTGTGGAAGAGAAAAAAGCTAACAGCCAATCAGAGTGAAGAGAGCAGCAACAGAGAATGATGGAGCAGGAAAGTTGCACATTTAAAAGTGCAGTTGTCCAGGGAGCTCTTACAGTGAATGACATTGACAAGGTGGAGCTGGCCATAATTCAGTTTTGCTAGAGGAGAAAGTTTTTAGAGGAGCTCTCGTGTCTGGAAAAGGGACAAAATGTCAGGAAAAGTAGTCATCTGTACAAGTTGTGTCCAAGGCTGGAGGATGGAGTCTTGCGTGTGGGAGGACAGCTCAGTAAAGCAGCACTGCCTTTGGAGTCTAAGCATCCTATCATTCTGGCAAAAGACCTTCATATTTCTACCCTGCTGCTGAGAAATATACATCAAGAAGTAGGACACAGCGGCCGCAACCACATGTTGTCCAAGCTCAGGGAGAAATACTGGATGACAGGAGTAAGCACATTAGGAGAGTTCTATCCAAGTGTACCAACTGAAGAAGACTTAATGCCACTCCAGTTTACCAGCAGATGGCAGACTTGCCCATAGAACAACTCAAGCCTGATGAACCTCCATTCACTTGTGTGGGAGTTGACTATTTCGGACCCTTCGAAGTGAGGAGCAGGAGGAGTACAGTGAAAAGGTATGGTGTCATATTTACTTGTCTTGCATTGAGAGCTATTCACATTGAGGTGGCACCTTCTTTGGATACCGACTCCTTCATAAACGCACTGAGGCGTTTTATATCAAGAAGAGGACAGGTCCGTGAGCTGCGCTCTGACAATGGGACAAATTTTGTGGGAGCAGAACGTGAGCTAAAAACAGCAATTGCGCAGTGGAACCAGGCACAGGTGCATGATATGTTACTCCAAAAGGGCATCAAGTGGACGTTCAACCCCCCTGCTGGATCACATCATAGAGGAGTGTGGGAAAGGCTGATCAGATCGGTGAGGAAAGTCCTGAACTCCACCCTCAAGGTACAACGCTTGGATGAGGAGGGACTCCACACAGTTCTCTGTGAAGTGGAAGCCATTATTAACAGCAGGCCCATCACCAAGGCCTCCACGGATCCTAACGACCTGGAAGCACTTACACCGGACCACATGTTACTGCTTAAAACCTAGCCTTCATTACCACCCGGAGAGTTCCAAGCAGCAGACCTGTACGCACAGAGAAGATGGAGACAAGTTCAGTATATATCTGATCTTTTCTGGAAACGCTGGACAAAGGAGTACCTGCCTCTGTTACAGGAACGACAGAGATGGACTGGGGTCCAGAGAAACCTTGTCGCAGGAGATCTAGTTTTGCTTATGGACAGCACCGCACCTCGTAATTCCTGGATTAAGGGACGTGTCTTGAAAACCTTTCTGGACCGCAAGGGATTTGTTTGTCAAATTCGGATTAAGACTAGAACCATTTGCTTGGACAGACCCATATCCAAGGTGTGTATGTTGCTGGAGGAAGAGGAGGCAGCATGAGGACGTTGCTGACATCTATAGGGACTTTGTTTGGGTTTTTTTGGACTTGAGCTGAACTTCGCACTAGTCAGTCAGAGAGATGACCAGAAGAAGGAATATTTGGTGTAATGGCCTTTTCATTGACTTGAGCAATTTATTAGACATTTTTTGGGCATTTTGAAATTGATATGATGATTTGTTATGTCTCCTATTGTATTTTTTTAAATGTGAATTATTATGTGAGACCTAATAATTAGGGGCTGGTGTGTAGGAGCCATACAGGTGGAAGATGAGGAGCACGGTGTGCTTGAGAGGGTGTGTGTTGCAGAGGCCGTGGTTCATGTGGGAGTGGGTGTGTGCATGTGCGGAAGTGTGTGTGTAAAGGTGTGCACTCACCTGTGACAGAGATGAGAGAGGCAGACTTGGGTAGTAGCCCAATAGTAGTTCAATCCGCTGGTTTTCATTTTCTATTTATCCATCTTTGCGCTGTAATAGCTCTATGCTGGTTGTACACAATAAATGCACCAAAAAGCATCTGTGTATCATCTGATTTCAGTGTATCAGTCATCTGGCAAAAGAGCGTCACAAATTCGCGAATCTGAAGGACCCAATCTTGTACTCTCAGCGGCTAAAAAGGTTTGTCAAGGAAGCCGCAACACTTGTGATCTGTCCAGACAATGAATGGATGTTCTGCCCCCTCCAACCAATGCCTCCACTCCTCTAACACCAGCTTTACCGCCAGTAGTTCTCGGTTGCCGACACCATAGTTCTGTTCTGCTCTAGACAACCGTCTTGACAGAAAGGCACAGGGATGCATCTTGCCGTCTCGCTCCACCCGCTGAGATAACACTGCCCCCACTCCTTCGTTTGACGCATCCACCTCTACCATAAATTGGCGGTGTGGGTCTGGTAGAGTGAGATTGGGGGCTGTGGTAAATTGGTGCTTGAAGGTCTGGAACGCCTTCTCAGCTTCTGGAGACCAGCGAAACGGCACCTGAGTGGATGTAAGAGCATGGAGAGGAGAAGCTATTGCGCTGAAGCCTCTGACAAACCGCCTATAAAAGTTCGCAAATCTCAAGAATTTTGTACTTTGACATACAGATTATTTTCTAGCAGTCTCTTAAGAACTTGGCTAACATGTTCTTGGCGTGTAGCAAGGTCTGGAGAATAGATCAGAATGTCATCCAAATAGACGTACACAAAATGATCCAGAAAGTCTCTCAAAACGTCATTGATCATGGCTTGGAAAACTGCGGGAGCATTATTGAGGCCAAAGGGCATTACTCGATATTCATAGTGGCCGTTGGGTGTGTTAAAACCTGCTTTCCACTCGTCTCCCTCTCTGATGTGAATCAGGTGGTAAATATTGCGGAGATCAAGTTTTGTGAACAATTTAGCTTGTTGCAGTTGGTCAAACACTGATGTCATAAGGGGAAGTGGATACCGGTTATTTATGGTGATGTCGTTCAGTGGACTGTAGTCAATGCAGGGTCGAAGAGACCCATCCTTCTTCCCCACAAAGAAGAATCCTGCCCCGGCGGGTGACAACGAGGGACGGATCAGGCCTGCCTCCAGTGATGCGGTGATGTATTCGTTCATGGCTTTCTTCTCAGGGCCCGAGATGGAGTATAGGCGGCCCTTGGGAATGGTGGATCCTGGAATTAGTTTTTTGGCACAATCATAAGGGCGATGAGGAGGAAGAGACAGGGCTTCAGTTTTGCTGAATACGTCCTTGGTGGTGATAACAGCGTGGAACTGAAGTCAGGTCCGGAAATTCGGAGTCTGTGGTAGGATTGGTAGAGAACAGGTTAATATCGGCCATTTTTTCCTTTTGATCAGCAGACACAAAACAGTTCTTGGAACAGTCTTTTCCCCACTCTCTTATCTTTCCAGTCTTCCAGTCAATGCGTGGGTTGTGCAAGAAGAGCCATGGTTGCCATTGATCGCTGTGGGGTCGGCCATCTTGAAGCAGGTGTAGTCGTGGCTCTCTCCGGGATCTTCGGCTTCGCCTCTTGCTGTCGTTGGAGCTGAAGCCGGCGATTGTTGGTCCGAATGGCGAGTGCGATGAGTGCGTCCAGGTCCGTTGGTAAGACCAAGGGAACTACAAGATCTTGAATGGAGGGTGTCAAACCTTTCAAGAAAACATCATATTGTGCTGCATTGTTCCAACCGCTTTCTGCTGCCAGAGTGCGGAAGTGAATGGCATAATCACACACCGAGTCTTTACCTTGTTTTAGGTGACTTAATTCTTGGGCTTTTTCTCTGCTTGAGCTTACCGGGTCGAAGGTTTTGGTGAGTGCCCCTTGAAATCCTGCGAGGGTGTCGCAGACCGTGGATCCCCTGCCCCATTCAGCGGAAGCCCAAGCTTTGGCTCTGCTGGTTAGGTGGGAAATCATGAAGGCAACCTTTGATCGTTCAGTGGGAAATGCGTGAGGCAGTGAATGCTCTATTCAAAATGAATCAGAAAGGTCTTACATAACCCAGGTTCTCCGGTGTATGGGGTTGGTGGTGCCAATTTACAGGTGGCTCCGCCGATGCGCGTGGAGGTCACTGGAGCGTTGGTTGTGGACGGAGTCTGAGCTGCAACACGTGATCAAGCGAGCTGTCCCAGTAGCCCCTTTCACACTGCCGTTTGTATGCGGGGATCCTGCGCCAATTCTCCGCACCCTCCTCTGTGTGAAAGTTTCAGATGCGGAGAGGGGGGAAATTTCGCTGCGGCTCTGATCCGCCTCTGGAGGTATCAGGGCCGCATTATTGGTGAGCCGTCCCAGTGTGAACGGATGAGCCGGAGGCGCGGAGCGAGGGCGTGTCGGTCTGACAGTCTGATAACTGCACAGGTCCTTCACTCAACTAAATACAGAGAAATGTCCCATAAAGCAACATTACAGGGCCGAACAAAAGTAACTTAGTTACTGTAACTGTCTTTGGCAACTTATATGAGGGGAAAAAAATACTGCAGCTGTACATGGAGAAGCGTCTGTCCTCCTGT
>CAEMYA010000647.1:233441-259861 GCA_903131615.1 Diplodus sargus | reverse complement strand
TCTCCGTCTACTGTCTGTTTGTTTACAGCGCGCAAGCTTAATGCGCATGCTCCGTGTCTTCTTCTCTGTTTTTGGTAATTGTCAAGCGCCACCTATAGGCCTGGAATATGAACTACAGCGTTTTCGATCGTTGTCAGTGGAGCCGTGTGGACGCAAATATTCTTAAAACGATGGCGAGGAAGACGGAGAAAAAAAAGATCGTTTTCGCCCGTGTGGATGGGGCCTAAGTAAGGAAATTCAAGCCAGGCCACACATTCTCTGGCCAGGCGTGGTTTTGCTGCCATTCATATGCTAATTAGAGCCGGTCGCACCTCCGCCAGCTCCACAGATGTCATGGTTCGTTTCCAACAATTTTCGGCACAGAAGAACGCCATGTTCACAGCCTGTAAATTGTCGTTAACTGCCGAAAATTAGGGAGATTTCCGGGCGTTTATGGTGCCGAAAATCCCACTTTTCATGCAGTGCTCAGCACAGGACACCACCAGGGTTGGGAGGGTTACTTTAAAAATGTAGTCCGATACAGTTACTAATTACCTGTTAAAAAATGTAGTCAGTAACGTAATCTAAGTACCACAATATTAAAGTAATGTAACTTGATTACTTTAAGTTACTTTTGGATTACCTCAGTACAAATGCAAATAAAGACAAGAAAGAAGAAATATCCATAAGATGTGTGTTAGTGACCCATTTCAGTCACTGCAGGTGTTTCAGGCAATTTTGTAACGTACAAGCCCCACAAGGTGGCTACATTTCAACTGCCTATGGGGCCCTCGCAAGTCAACGAGTTTTCCACGATGAAGTCCGTGCAAATGTTTCACAATAAAAGCCTACTGAGTTATTTATGCTAGAGGACTTTTAATTTGAGACGGACACAGGAAGTGTTGAGTTTGTATTAACAATGTAATGTCTTCATTTTAACGGGGCAAACGGTAGCAAACCAAAACGAGCCTTCGTACTACAGCATGTTAAATTATATCAGAAATAAAAACCTCTGTGATCATTTAGCTAAATTATGTTACGGTATTCACATTTGAACGTCATGCTCAAACTTCAAAACTACCAAAAAACCTAAACACTGGTCACCAGCAGCACCACCCTGTAAGAAATTACATAGTCTTCCTGTTTGTGATCCAGTGTGCTGTAAAGACAGAAGGAGACTGTCACATAGTTTGAGGTGTAAAAAGAAGCCACAGGTGGTCACATCCCCCACATGGAAAAATACACATAGTTAGATAAAATGCCATTTGCTGTTCATCTGTTTTACATCAAAGGGTCACTGTCCTGGGAAGACAGGAACATCAAAGAAGCATTGTAACACTGTAATGTAAAGAAACTGTTTTGTTTTAACTGAAGGTAACCTCCCTCTCTCCTGACTGTACTTAAGGAATATCAATTTAGAGTTTGTCAGAAGAACGCGCTTGCCTTCTTCTCCACGCTGCGTGAATAAACGAGATCTGATTCATTACGCTGAAGTCTGAAGTTCTTCGGAGACTTAGCAACTCTCTACCTCAAAGGAGAATTTCCACCACAACCCACAGACCCAAAATAGTCGTAGTAGTAGCAGCAGCCGCAGCCGCAGCAGTAGCAATGACAGCCCGAGCCTGGTTAGCAGGCTAACTCGTGTTGACTTTAGCTAACAGAATTTCTGTGTAGCTAGCTAACGTTCGCAGTTTCGCTTACCATTAAATGTTTCTTTAAATTAGATGTGGAGTCCTTGGACGATGACAGTGTGTGCACAGCTGGGAGGCATAGCTTGCACTGTACAGTAATGTTGTTCCCCCTGTCCTCTTTAGAAACAAAGCAATGGTGAAATTTCTACGCAGTGAAAGCATTTTTTTCCTCTAGCGCTCGAGGCCATAATGAGCCGTCTGGCTTCACTTGAGAGCAGAGCGTCGTTGTGACTGACTTGTCATGAACTGTAGTAATGTGTATGACGTGCATACGGCATTGCCGCATTGGCAAGTGTTAGATTAATTAATTAATTCACATTCATTCATCATTCATCATCATATATTTTAATTGTAATCCAACTAATAATCCCAATTTTCTCCAGATGTATCTGTAATCTGATTATGTCTTTTTTTTCTGTAACTGTAACGGAATACAGTTACTGTTTTTTTGTATCCTGATTACGTAAAGCCGTTACATGTAGTCCGTTAGTCCCCAAGCCTGGACACCACACACATAAAGATTATCTATCTCATGGCCGATCTAGAATCTAGTCCTCCGAGCCAGAAATATCGCGTGATCTACAGTGACCAATGGCAACAACCCCAGCGTCACCGGGCTCTTCATAAACGGAAAACAGCATAGACTGTATATAAAAAAGAAGTAAATAAACGTTTTAAAACATGAAAGACATGGAAGACACAGAAGAGGGAATGTGAGCTTTTCTGACAACACAGAATACTTGCATTAACCACCAGTATGACGGTTAACAGTAGCGCATAATGGTTAACGTTAGCGCCGACCTAAACCCATTAAAAACATTAAAATGGCTAATTCAAACACCCCCATGGGAAAAGTTTGATCTCACCTCAGTTTTTATTTACGTCCGCTTCCGTGTTCCTTAGTCAGCTGGTTGGATACGTTGCGTTTCACATCACATTTCACAGAGTAGTGACTCAGGAGTCATCGGCTTTCCCCACACGAAGATTTTTTGTCGTAAATATTGGACATGTTTAACATTTACGATTGTCGGCCGTGACCCGTTTCCGAGCAAATTATCAGGACAAATTGACTCTTAACACACCACAGACCACAGGATAATCGTATAGGATAATCTTATAAAACAGAAGATAATCTTCCGTGGTGGAGGGTATAGAGCTGGTCCAGTGTTCCGCGGCCTGGACGAAAACTGCATTGTTCCTCCTGAATCCGAGGTTCGACTATCGGCCGAATTCTCCTCTCCAGTACCCTGGAATAGACTTTCCCAGGGTGGCTGAGGAGTGTGATCCCCCGATAATTGGAACACACCCTCTGGTCCCCCTTTTTGAATTGGGGGACCACCACCCCGGTCTGCCAGTCCAGAGGCACTGTCCCCGACTGCCACGCGATGCTGCAGAGACGTTTCAACCAAGACAGCCCCACAACATCAAGAGACTTGAGTTACTCAGGGCGGATCTCATCCACCCCCGCTGCTTTGCCACTGAGGAGCTTCCAGACAACCTCAGTGACTTCGGCTTGGGTGATGAATGGGTCAACCTCTGAGTCCCCGGCCTCTGCTTCCACTATGGAAGGCGTGTCAGTGGGATTGAGGAGATCTTTGACGACTGCCCGTGCTGCCGCACGCCTGACCTGTCGGTGCCCGTCAGCTGCCTCAGGAGTCCCCCGGGCCAACCAGGCTCGATAGGACTCCTTCTTCAGCTTGACAGCATACCTTACTTCTGGAGTCGGTGATTGCCGCCACGACATGGGAGCTTGCCCAACCAGTCCACATGTGTTTTGTGGATTTGGAGAAAGCATTCGACCATGTCCCTCGTGGCATTCTGTGGGAGGTGCCCTGGGAGTACGGGGTCGGAGGCCCTCTGCTAAGGGCTGTACGGTCCCTGTACGACCGGAGCAGGAGCTTGGTTCGCATTGCCGGCAGTAAGTCAGACCTATTCCCAGTGCATGTTGGACTCCAGCAGGGCTGCCCTTTGTCACTGGTTCTGTTCATTATTTTTATGGACAGAATTTCTAGGCACAGCCACGGGCCGGAGGGGGTCTGGTTCGGGAGCCACTGGATTTCATCTCTGCTTTTCGCGGATGATGTGGTCTTGTTGGCTCCTTCGAGCCAGGACCTCCAGCATGTCCTGGGGCAGTTTGCAGCCGAGTGTGAAGCGGCTGGGAAGAGAATCAGCACCTCCAAGTCCGAGGCCATGGTTCTTGACCAGAAAAAGGTGGCTTGCTCCCTCTGGGTTGGGGGAGAGTTCCTGCCTCAAGTGGAGGAGTTTAAGAATCTTGGGGTCTTGTTCAGGAGTGAGGGAAGGATGGAGCATGAGATTGACAGGCAGATCGGTGCAGCGGCCGCAGTAATGCGGTCGTTGTATCGGTCTGTCATGGTGAAGAGAGAGCTGAGCCGAAAGGCAAAGCTCTCAATTTACCGGTCAATCTACGTTCCTACCCTGACTGAAAGAATAAGATCCCGGATACAAGCGGCCAAAATGAGTTTCCTCCGCAGGGCGCTCCCTTAGAGATAGGGTGAGGAGCTCTGTCACCCGGGAGGAGCTCGGAGTAGAGCCGCTGCTTCTCCACATCGAGAGGAACCAGCTGAGGTGGCTCGGGCATCTGTTTCGGATGCCCCCGGATGCCCCCAGTTCCTGGCATGTCCCGCCGGGAGGAGACCCCGAGGAAGACCCAGGACAGGCTGGAGTGACTATGTCGCTCGGCTGGCCTGGGAATGCCTCGGGATCCTCCCGGAGGAGCTGGAGGAAGTCTCCAGGGGGAGGGAAGTCTGGGTGTCCCTGCTCAGGCAGCTGCCCGGTCCTGGATAACGCGGAAGAAGATGGATTGATGGATGGATGGATGGATGGATGGAAAGAAAATGTCCAATATACACATTTAAGTGTTCCTGCTTTGAACATGTATGCAAAGTCATGCAATTAGAGGGCCTCATTTGCATATTTACACATCAAATATCAGATAACTTGTCAAAGAAAAAATATTGTAAGTAAGTAAATAATGTAAGTTCTTCTCAAGTTGTATTGTAGTATATAATAACCATAGTAAGTAGATAGTGGTCAGTATAAAATAACCATAGTTAGTAAATAGTGACTAATGATAACTGATAATAACTGTTATAATGATGAAGTAAGAAATTATATGGTTAATAAGTGTTAAAGAGTTCCTGAAACATACACCAGCTGACTGAGAAGTACACCTACTGATTAAAGCTGTTGTCTGATGATGTGAAGTGTGAAAATATAACCGCAAATCTAAGAATAAAATCATATAGTGCAGAAGGTAGAGTGGGGATTTTCCATAGAAAAATAGCAGTGTCAGTAGAAATAAAGAAGAAGAGGGATTGGTTGAGGCCGTAAAGCCTGAGAAGACACTCCCAGTTTGTGTTCCTTTGGCAATGTATTAGATTTCTATAGAGTTCCGTCTTTCTTACTGCATTGCTCTCCATTTTCCACAGCTCTGCTCCCATGGGACCATGGTGACCTCTGTCACTGTGTTCATGGGCACAAGCAGCAAGCACAGCTACTGTCGTGCTGATTGTCAATAGACTCACATCTCAAGTCCCGTCCTCCTGTTTCCATCGTTTTATTCCCACTCCCCTCATCTGTGCGTCACACTCTATCTTGACTACAGCGAAGCGTAAATGCTTGATCTCAAGTTTCCAGTTTGTGAGATGTAGAAATTAGCAAATGCTTGGTCAGATCAAGTAACTTCTTTCAGACCCCCAGGTTCTTTTTCTCCCAGCCTCCCTCCGTCCATTCCACTCGTTGATGTGATGTGACAAAATTGGAGATCATTTTGAGTGCAAAAGGGAAAAAAACACTCTGTGTATAATGACATGAGCGGGACAGTTCTGGAGTGGATTTATTTTCAGTGGTATCATATGCAGACAAGGAGAACTGGAGTAAAGTAATTGTCAGAGAGCCCTTGAAAAGGCTTGTAAGAGGACACCTGGAGGTTCGGCAGGATGAAGGTGGAGCAGAGGCTTTGTCTGGCTACTGCATGATTCGGTTGATAGACATACACATGCATCATGAAGGTGAGCTCATCCACACAGCCTTGGCTGGATGGGGCTAGTGAGGAACTCCATTTTCAACACAAAACCTTAATCCAGAGCATGATGGGGTATTTAAACTTAACCCACCATCCTGATATCATCTTATTGCTTCACTCTGAACAACACATTTGATGTAAACACTCTACAAACATCTTCATATGACTGATTTGATCTGGTTTTGTCAATTTAATAAATTTTGCTCTTGATTTGCTGCCAATCACGCCATGATGTGGTTGTTTATTTCTGTTAAGTAGGATATTGTTTTCTTGGTGCAGGTCAATGCATATTCATTATATTTATTTTAGTTATTTGTTTATTTCTTGTGATTGTATGTTATGTGGTTAATGGTTAATTTCGTGTGATTTCATTTAACCTGGTTATTCTGATCAAGTAGGTGGTTTTCTATTTCTGTGAATTGATTTCTTTTATGCTTTATTTACTTTGGTTCTTTTGTTAAGTTGCAGCTAGCTTTTATATTTTGTTAACACATTTTTTTGTGTTTATTTTGTTTATCTTGCTTAAAGGAGAACTTCGGTCGATTTCAACATGCGGCTTTATTGCTCAAGCTACCCTTGACTTGCCAGTACCGAAAACGCGAACACTTTTGGTTCACCCCTTACAGGGCTCCTTGAACAGAGAGTTAGCATTGACAGCTAACAGCATGGGGTCACGACTTTACACTGTGTTTTAAGCATCTTAATATGCTCCAAATATCACCCCAAAAGCTATGCAACATCAGCAGACACCTTACAACACAGCACTGTAGCGTGTATGGCTCAAAATGAATAAAAAAGTGGTTAAAACAGTGTGTTTGTGCAAGCAGCTACATACCGGTTTGTTGACATCCCCGGTAGTCCGAACTAGTCGATCCGTCGAGCGTGCGCTTACTCCCTCACTGGCAGAGACGGAAACTTTTGCAGACAGAAACGTATTCCAGCATTTTCGTTTTTCTATTCATAACGTACATGTCCATGTTATAGCCTGTCATGAGCCATGAGCCTTACAATAGCCTGTCATGAGTCTACTCGCTCTGCACTGAGAGACCGTCCAGACGGAAATGCTCTTTTGTGGAAACGCACATGTATTGCATCGTTTTGGCCGATGTCCACACGGATCCTGAAAACGCACTTTTTTTAAACCAGTTCAGGGTGGAAAAATCTGAAAACGCAGCCCTCCCGTTTTCTTGTGGACAGCAAATCCGCATACTTTCCGAAACGATGACGCCATCGCCCCACCCCTCGACTTCTTGCCTCTGACCTCTGAACCCTGTGATGTCTCATAACAACAACAACGGCGGACTACTGCTGGCATTCGTGTTTCTTGCAATTTACTGGCCTCATCTCGACTCATTATCGGTCCACACACTTCTGGTTTCCTTGCACTAGCCATTTTCATTTTCTTCTTCTTGTGTTCGGTTTCTCCATCTACTATCTGTTTGTTTACAGCGCGCAAGCTTAATGTGCATGTTCCGTCTTCTTGCAGAGAGGAGAGCAGAGCTCTTTCGTTTTCTAGTGCAAGTGACTCTGTATAATCTGGTTCGAACAAATATGGTCTACTGTCTAATTCAAAAGGTTTGTCGTCGATGTCTTCCACCTCGATATCAGACAAGCTCTCCATCGTGACTATTTCGGAAACAGCTTCGATCGCCACTGACGATTCCCCTCTTTATACGAGCTACGATCATGCACAGACAAGTTAGCTCTCAGTGCAGAGAGAGTAGACTCATAACAGGCTATTGTAAGGCTCATGGCTCATAACAGGCTGTAACATGGACATGTACATTATGAACAGAAAAACGAAAATGCTGGAATACGTTTCTGTCTGCAAAAGTTTCCATCTCTGCCAGTGAGGGAGTAAGCGCATGCTCGACGGATCGACTAGTTCGGACTACCAGGGATGTCAAGAAACGGTATGTAGCTGCTTGCACAAACACACAGTTTTAACCACTTTTTTTATTCATTTTGAGTCATACACAATACAGTGCTGTGTTGTAAGGTGTCTGCTGATGTTGCATAGCTTTTGGGGTGATATTTGGAGCATGTTAAGATGCTTAAAACACAGTCAGTGCGTTTACATGCACAACTTAGTCGGATTACAGCCATAGTTCGACTATGCTACTCAGTCAGACAACTGCAATTATCCGAGTATACATGCCGGTGAGAAAATCGGATTATTGGGCCGGAGCATGTCATACCCCGGTACGCTAGGCGGCGCTGTGCCCATTTCAACTCGTGGTAACAGAGCCACCTCCCGCTGACCCCTTTACGCTCATCCACACAGCCTTGGCTGGATGGGGCTAGTGAGGAACTCCATTTTCAACACAAAACCTTAATCCAGAGCATGATGGGGTATTTAAACTTAACCCACCATCCTGATATCATCTTATTGCTTCACTCTGAACAACACATTTGATGTAAACACTCTACAAACATCTTCATATGACTGATTTGATCTGGTTTTGTCAATTTAATAAATTTTGCTCTTGATTTGCTGCCAATCACGCCATGATGTGGTTGTTTATTTCTGTTAAGTAGGATATTGTTTTCTTGGTGCAGGTCAATTGTGCAGGACTATGCTACTCAGTCAGACAACTGCAATTATCCGAGTATACATGCCGGTGAGAAAATCGGATTATTGGGCCGGAGCATGTCATACCCTGGTACACTAGGCGGCGCTGTGCCCATTTCAACTAGTGGTAACAGAGCCACCTCCAGCTGACCCCTTTACGTCACCAGCTGCCTCGGCATACAAGAAAAATGGCGTACGAAGAGCGAGACGAAGCTACATCTTTGTACACTTCGTATATGGTGTACATGATAATTACACAAACTAGGGGCACAATGGCGCTCTTTCTTGCGGTGATTTCGGAGGAAAGACGCCGCCGCCGCTGCCGCTGTCCGTCTACTTACGGCTCACGGGAAAAATCTCGCGCCTGCGCCGAACGCAAAATCTGATCCGATCCGCTGGAACGTATACATGCAGGAGTAATGCGACTATCAATCAAATTATCTGGGTGCTTTAATTCGACTATGAGAAATCCGATCTGGTCCGATATTAGTCAGACTAAGGTGTATACATGCATCTTAAAGATCCGATCATAGTCGGACTAACACAGTAATTCGGTTTTCTTGAGTGTCATGTAAACGCACTGAGTGTAAAGTCGTGACCCCATGCTGTTAGCTGTCAATGCTAACTCTCCGTTCAAGGAGCCCTGTAAGGGGTGGACCAAAAGTGTTTGCGTTTTCGGTACTGGCAAGTCAAGGGTAGCTTGAGCAATAAAGCTGCATGTTGAAATTGACCGAAGTTCTCCTTTAATTTGCAACAGGTTGCAACTTTAAGCTGACAGCCTAAAATGGTTGGGCTGATGGTATCTCCTCTCTGTGTCCTGTGCTGTGCATCCCTGCTTTTGATTTTTCACCACTGCATGTGTGTGTGTCAAGAAAGTCCACGTGTCATTTGGGTGCCGCTTCCCTAGGAACTATATCAACACTTGTGAGCCTCAGCTCTGATCGATGAATACACTTTTCATTCGCAAAAGCTTAAAGGTAATCCATGAGCTCTCTTCCTGTTGGTAAACGGCTTTGGATCAAAGCAGAATCAGATGTGACTCCAAGTGTCTTGGTCTGCACTGATTCTTTAGCCAGCTATGAGTGGCTGCAGTTCTCTACCCGGCTTTCCCAAAACACAACTCGGCAAATGGAGAAAATGGAGAGTGCTCTTGAAATGTCAGAGCTTAGGAAGTGATTTAGAACATTTCTGTTTATGATTTAAACTTTGCTTATAGAAAAATGAAATTCATCAGATATTCATGAACACCATCATCTAGTAACCCCCTTGATTACCATTACAATGTTATGATCTGTGGGTAATTTCATCAGGTTTGCAGAAATGTGAACCCATGGAAAGAGACCATAATGGGCTCAAACTTTCTGCGAGAGATTCCTCATGCACATGTCAATTTGACAGTGGGACAGCAAAAAGCCCTCACACATTTACCAGGGACATGCTTCAAAGACTGGTCGGTGACTGTGGTCATTAGGATTTGGCCTTAGAAACCTCAGAGGGTTAGGGTTAGTGTTAGCACTAAATGCAGCTTTTGCTCCTCTGCTGTGGAATAATTGCAGAATAATAACTAAAGAAAAGCACATCACCATTTTTGTTTTCCTCGTTTTTATTGAGACTGTGGTGGCTGGACAACAGGTGAACGATGAACATCAAAAGTGAAGGGAATAAAAATAGCATTAAAAATTCTGACTTTGTGAAAGTAGTTCAACATTTTAAATTGTACTGAATCACTAAAGCAAAGCAGTTTGACACGTATACTGAAAGAAAGTAGCCCAAAATTTTCACCCAAAGCGTCGGCATTTGTCAACCTGGGAATGGTACACAACAATAATCTATCTCTCTCCAGAATCACCTTCCCACCTGTACATAATTATAAATAGTGAGACTTGTATACTAATACAAATCCTTGAAAACAGCTGTGTTCATTGTTAGTGCTTTGAACTGTAATTCAAGAGCATGTTGGTGCTAATGCAGGTTTCCAGAAGGATGAGATCATCAAGAAAGCAACAAGGCTATCAGATGCTCCTTCAGAATTCTGTGTTGTTACCTAATACGAGAGAAGGAACAAACAGCATAGCTTCAATGTTCTCCTGTCTGCAGGGGTTGTGTGTGTGTGTAACAATAAGACAGCCTTGCAGATAGGAAACCCTGTATCCTTTATGTGTGCTGTAATGGACAGCAGAGTTATCATCACCTGTGATATGTTCGTAGTGGGGTTTTTTTGGTGTTTTTTTTCTTGTGTCTTTGGTCTTTTGGCTTGCAATAAAAGAAAGAAGAAACACTGTCAAGATCCATTAGTTAACCCTAACCCTCATATTTAAATAATCGTATAAGTTATGGTCTACACAAGTGCATTATTTGTCACAGTTGTTGATAGTAAGAGAATCAAAGTGTACAATAGTGTGTTAAGCTGGTTTGAGGGTATTTCTAGTAACCTGACACAGTGATTGGCTGGCAGCACCTCTATTTAATAGGACCCTGAAAACTGAATTCCAGAAATCAAAGGCAAGCAACAAAACAGCCAAACAAGACAAAGAAGAATGAGAGAGGTACAAAACTAAACTCAGAACAAAGTGAAAGGCACAGGGAGCAGAACCATGAGCACTGAATACACATGATGCAAATGCAGAAAGACGGATCACAACAGAACTGGGGAACATACCTGAAAATGCAGAAGTGACACAAGGACAGACAGATGACCTGACAAAGGGTGAGGGAAAAACACAGACTTCAATACACCAAGGGAAGACAGTTGCACTGTGGCCTCAAACACATAACTTAGTTCAAAAGCATGTATGAAAGAACAAAAGAATTGGGAGACAAATTATTGCCACAGCCCATATTGTTTTTGCCTCCGTGCTTCGCATTTTTGATGATGCATGTGGCAGTGCGACTCTGTGGTGGCTGGTGTTGCCAGATTGGGTGTTTTTTCTGCTACATATTAAGGACCGTTTACGGTGTGTTAGCCGGGTTTTCGCCTGGAAGGCTCTATGGAAATCTGGCAATCTTTTGATGAAGTTAAAGGGATAGTTCGGGTTTTTTGAAGTGGGGCCTCAGTTTGGAGATGCAGAGAGCTGCTCCATCCCAGACATTCAGCGTTGTACTACAGTGAACGGAGTCCAGATGCAAAGCGAATTTAACCACCTAAAACAAGGCACGTAGAAACCGTAGAACCTCTGTATCCCTACGCATTAGCGCAACTGGGCCTTGCACTGTATTTTGCCGTTTGCAGATCACCTGTTGCCCAGTTGCGCTAATACGTAGGGATATGGAGATTCTACGGTTGAGAAAATGTAGTGCCAAAAGAAAGGCTGGTAGATGTAAAGCGGTGTGAATTTTCTCTATACAACGTACACTTGAACTGATATAGATTTTTTTAGGTGAGCCTTGTTTTAGGTGGTTAAAATTCGCTTTGCATTTGGACCCCATTCACTGCAGTACAAAGCTGAGCATCTGGGCTGGAGCGGCTCTCTGCTTCTCCAAACTGAGGCTGCACTGATCGGCAATTACGGTAGGGAACAGACCGACTATAGATATGTACTTTATATGACCCCACTTCAAAAAAACAGAACTATCCCTTTAAACTGTGAGAGAGCGCCGCTCACAAAGGCCAGAATGAACGCGTTCACAATACGTTCATCAGGCAGAAATACAGCACGTTCAGTTCACGTTCGCCCAAAATATGAACGAGTTCATGAGCGATTGTTCACTGAATGCGTTCAGGCACAACACTGGTCACCACTGTGTCTGAGTTTGATCCCCTGAAGAAGAAACACTTCAACACCTCCCCCCCTTTTCACTTTAAGTGAAAAATAAAAATAGTCAACCCCAAACTGCTTGAAATTAAGTGATTTTTTCTACTTTGATTCTAACCCTTTGTCCTCTGTATTTGTTTTCTAAGCTGCTCGAACATCTATAAGAGCATTATAATTGGATCTAGCAGAGAGTGAAATCATGTGATCCCTGAGCGTCTTTGTCTGGCGACGGTGTTGTAAGCGTTGTGGCTATGAGGGCATCCTTCACTAACATCCTGCCTGAATGAGAAACAGGTGTGTCTGCAGCAGAGAGATTAAACTCTCTTTGACTGTTTGAGGCTATTGACTGCAGAACACACATGTAGACAGAAACCCAGCAGCAGGCACCTTTCACAGCTTCAGGCCTCGGGACACTCAACAAAATGGACCTTTGTATGATTCTATTTTGGTCTTTTTACTTAGCATGTTTGAAGAAGATGAATTTCTGTGATTTTGATGTGGCTTCCACCCTCTCTTTGATGTATACAATTCAAACAATTGCCTCTTCGTATGACTCATAATATAGGAAAGAAGGAGATATTTTCTCATCATCAATTGCTGCTTGTTCTTGTCTCGATCATTACCACATGGCTTCCTGACATCCGCTTGTGATGTTACATGCATGGTTTTTAAGAGACCAGGAGTATCACTGACTGTGCTGTAATCCTCATGTTCCGTTACGTGTGTTGTATTGAAAAAAAAAGACAGTGCAAGACACCAGTGTTTGGCAGGATGTGGAGTATGTTCAAGACAAGGGTTGTAAGCCTGCTTAAGAGCCACATCAATAGTCATGTAATCATAGTGTGTAGCAGAGGTTTCATGGCCCTGAAGCAAGTGAAGAGTTGAAAGTGCTGCAAAGTCACATAGTTCAGGGCCCTTTGAAAGATGCAGTGTCACTCATCCATCCATTGTCCCATTAACTGACAGAACAAAACACCACGCCACCATACTCATTCAGTGGCCCTGTAATGGGTCTATTTGAGCCTCAGGCGTAGCTTTGGGTATGGACAGTAGATACATGACCTACCAGTGTCAAGGTTCTGCTGAATCATCCATATCAATATATTTTCATTTAACACTGACACTGTGTTACCAGTAAGGTCCAAACTAAGCTTCCATGTTTGTGTGTTTTTTGCAAAAAGTTATTATTTGCTTACATTAAAACACCACCTGAGGATCTGGCAAGGCACTGTACTCGTCATTGTGGACTAGCTGCGGCACCGTCAGCAGTGGTAGTGTCCAAACAGCAATACAGCGGCTTGCAAAAGTATGAACTTTTCCACATTTTGTCATGTTACAGCCACAAACGTAGATGTACTTTAATGGGACTTTGTGTGATAGACCAACACAAAGTGGTGCACAATTGTGAAGTGGAAGGAAAATGATACATGATTTTCAAAAATGTTTAAAAATAAAAAGACTGAAAAGTGTAGTGTGCAAGGGTATTCACCCCCTTTACTCTGATACACTTAAATAAATTCCAGTGCAACCAGTTGCCTTCAGAGGTCACCTAATTAGTAAATGGGTCCACCTGTGTGTAATCTAATCTCAGTATAAATACAGCTGTTCTGTGAAGGCCTCAGAGATTTGCTAGAGAATATTAAAGAACAAACAACATCATGAAGCCCAGGGAACACACCACACAGGTCAGGGATAAAGTTGTGGAGTAGTTTAAAGCATGGTTAGGATATGGAAAAAATATCCCAAGCTTTGAACATCTCATGGAGCACTGTTCAATCCATCACCCGAAAATGGATATGGCACAACTGCAAACCTACCAAGACATGGCCGTCCACCTAAACTGACAGGCCAGGCAAGGAGAGCAGTGATCACAGAGGCAGCCAAGAGACCCATGATAACTCTGTGGAAGCTGCAGAGATCCACAGCTCAGGTGGGAGAATCTGTCCACAGGACAACTATTAGTCATGCACTCCACAAATCGGGCCTTTATGGAAGAGTGGCAAGAAAAAAAAAAGGGGGGGGGGGCTGATCAGCAGGCTGATGTTATTACTGTCATTTTAACATCTCCCTCTCATAGGAGACTTTTCCCTCCTGCCTCAATATAGCCACCATCGTCCCTGCAAGCCAGGAACATTACCAGTATGCTTACAGAATCTACAGATCCACAGAGAATGCCATATCCACTGTCCTCCAATCAGTCTTGACACACCTGGAGAGCAAGAAAAGGCACATTGTGATGCTGTTGGTTGACTTCAGCTCAGCATTCAAAACAATCTCACCAATGGAAGTGACTGGAAAAAATAAACACTCATAAACAGACCCCAGAGGGTTCTGATTGGCAGTCACACCTCCTCTATGTTTAGTGAGGAGAGCCCAAGGGTTGTGTGCTCAGTCCCCTCTTGTTCACACTGTAAACCCATGAATACGATCTGGAGCTGAGGTGGAGCAGGTGAACAGTCACAGGTTCTCGGGAATCAACATGACAGAGAACCTATCATGGAAAAAAAAGAGAGAAAGAAAGAAATAAAAAAGTAGAAACTAGGCTCTACTTCTTACAGAATCTTAGGAGGGCTAAATTCTGGAGCCACTTCTCATCAACTTTTACTCATAGAAATCATCCTGACTGGAAACATCACAAAGTGGCATGGTTCTTTATGCCCCAACACAGAAAGGCTGCTCAGTGGGTGATTAAAACCACCAGAACATCAGTCGTACCATCTACATCTTCACATCAGTGAAGAGAGATGTCTGCAAAAGTCCCAGCTAACAGTGAATAATGCGTTTACAATCACCCGGTGGACACAAACATGACTCCAGAAGAACACGAATATTGCTCTGTGTGTGCTGGATGTGTAAATAGGTAAAGGTTGTTAGGCAGCTATAACAGCTTTGTTGTAGTTATGTTGTAGTTTCAGCGTCTTCAGTTTAGCCTGTAAGCTGTATTTCTAAGGTCCAGAGTGTTTAGGTTAATGTATTTTTTGTTGTTAATACCTGAAAAAAGTGTATATGTGTTTTTTTTCCCTCATCTGTTAATCAACATTCCCAAGCATGACATTATTCTAATGCCCCTTTAATGTACCCACAGGAAATTAATGACAAGGGGAAATCAATAATTTTTCATCTGCAGGTAACAGTTATACATCCTGTTGTCACCAACACAGGTGATTCTATTCACTGCCTACCCCAGCCCACAGATTTCAGAGGGAACAAGTAAACGGATACATGAGACAATAAAGTGTCTTAACATGTTGCCACACCTGGAACAAGCCCCACTAGCCTGGAGGGGAAGGTATCCCCTTCACAATTAAACAAAGTATGCCGTCTGTTGAAATGGGAGTTCCATCACTGACAAATGCCTCTGTTGTTAAGAAGTTCCTGTTTGCAGTGAGTCTGTCTGGCAATCCTGGACCATTCTGTCTGAGACACAGACTTGTAAACAATCTTCTTTCAATTATTTATTTCAAACAGTGACGAAACAGTACAAAAAATAATATCAACTGTTGTGGTACAAAAATAAATGACATACTATTCGATCTGAAAAATCCCCATGAAACTTTCCCCACATATTGTACATTGTTTTCAGACTGTAGCCTATCTAAGCACCACTCGATTATATAAATCTAATTTCACATTTGAAACTTTATGAATCATGGTAACATTTCTTTTACATGTCTTAAATTATCTAATGGATTATTCTATTATTTTTACATGAAGTCACCTAGGAAACATTATTTCTTCCCTATTATAAATATTCCAGCCCTATCTCCTAGAAAATCATGTTAATATATAACTATGTTGTTTTTTAAATGATTAGGTTTGTAAAATGGTATGTAAGTTGTAATCCCTTTAAGCTACACAAGAAAAAACAAAGCATTGTTTCATGCGTGTTCAGGATGAGTGTTCAGGATGAGTTCAAGAGTCTCGCAACCTGCGGAAAGAAGCTGCTCTGTCGTCTGGTGGCACAGCTGTGTATACTACTCAATATTTTGCTGGACGTCAGCAGGGGGAACAGGCTGTGAGGAAATGTTGTTAATTAACATATCTGGCAAGGTTAAAAAAAGTTTAAAAATGGATCATATTAATTGTCAATGCATTTAATTTGTTTTTTGCCTTTAAACATCTGCTCGTAGTGACTACAGCATTATCAAAGTCCCATGCTTTGTATGCCTGCCACCTGCCCCAACCACCTCCCTGCAACCCTGCTGTGGTACATAAATGTATGTATAAATGTTTACTATGAAATATATTGGGTGTAAATATACATCCAGCCATGGATTGTGTTTGTTTTGCTACCAAAATGTATTTGGAAAAATAATTTAGTAATATCCTGTAAATTTAATTTCTAGATGACAGCGCTGAAATGACTGTGGAAGTTCAGATGGGCCAAAATCCTCCTCCATTCTTTTCTACAGTAAAATTATAATGATACATTCTGCCAATGCCAGAATCCCATTGGATGCACTCGGAGGAAGTTAGAGTATTTTGAATGCGGGTCAATTTTCTTTTACTTTTATTGCAAAAACCTGGCTGAAAATGTGGAAGTGCGTGCTGCTTTAGACTGTAAAGCTGCCAAGGAGAGAACATCTTTTGAAAATGACTAAAGATGCACAATATTGCAGCATTGCAGTTGTTTTTCTGTTCATTTCTATTGGTGCACGGTTATCAAACAGGCCAGGACATTTTAATCATAGAGCTCTAGAGGTTTTGGCATGTCTATGTTTAACTTTAGACAGAACTATGCTAGCTGTTTCCCCCTGCTTCCAGTCTTTATGCTAAGCTAGGCTAACTGTCCTAAAAATAGGACTGATATCCATTTAAATATCTAACTCTATGAAAGATAGCAAATAAGTATATTTCCTAAAACATTGAACTCATCCACTAACTAAACTGTGCTTTGGTCAAGAGACTAATCTCACAACTGTTTTAAAATCTGGAGACAAATCTACACTACTCAATTTGACTTCTATTTGGCCTGTTTCTTGAATATTTGGATTATATTTGCACATTTATACCATCCATGAATTTCATGATGAAGGCAGGCGTTTCCTCTATAACTGCAGGATTAATGGGGTTTTAGTTGTCAGACTGCCTCCCGGCTCTCTCCTCAGGGAGTCTACCCTTCCTCTGATTTTTCCTCTGTTTACCACTGTGGATAGATGTGTCCTTGTGTCCTGAGTCATTCTGGTCTCTGGCGTAGCGCTTGCATTTACAGGATGTCACCACAGTTATCTTATAGGTCCTGGAGCTGCCATCCTGGCACTGCAGTCGGATCCGTTGGGTCCTGGTCCTGTCAATGACACAGCGCCACTCCTGAGCATCGCGGCGGCTCCAGTACCTACCAGTGTAACTCCCACCCCCGATCCAGTTAGGCAGCAGGTGGGCAGGCAGACACTCCCCAGCACACACCAGCTCCTTAATGGGGTTAATGCTGGTACACTGGCCATCAGAGATGTATTTTGTGGACCTCAGCTCCCTGCAGCCCACCTGGCTCTGGTCTGGACCTGAGACATGGAAAATTAACTATATATATGTATGCTCCAGTTCATTCCGATGTGGCACAATCTATTTATACTGCTACTGTTCAGATCTACATCTGAGAAAATGTAGCAGAGGTAAAGTTTTCCCATTTTGTAGGTCACAAAACTATTGATATTAAGCGTATCAGTGAAATGTACATTAACAATGTATTTCATTTGTTTCCTGCCAAAATATGGACTTGTGGTGACTACGGCACTGTTAAACTTAAGTCCTGCACTGTGTATGCTCACCATCTGCCCTGACTGCCTCCCTGTATTTCTGGTGTGGCACATAAAAGTAGCTCTTCGTTCACTTAAGTATATTATGATGATTATGATATATATGCTATCAAGCTGCATCATGGCAAGTGTGAGATCCAACACTGATAAGGGGTCAGTCATACCAGGCACTGAAAGGCAGGATATCTCAGCCTCTGCAGCTTCAGTTCTGAATTTTTTTAAATTATCTATCACAAGCCACCCAACTCTCTGGGAGGGCAATAGTAAATAACTATAGGGACAACTCTTTACACAAATAATGTGTCTTTCTACAATCACCTAAAGAGTACACTTAGGAGGATCTCAGCAGGATCCTGAAATGTATTCATCTGGAGCAGGTTGTCCTCATCTCTGGCAACTACAACTACTGTATTTCAGAAAGCAGCAGCCAGAGTTTGAACAGAAACAGAACAATATTAGCACGTAACAGCCATTCTCAAGTCTCTCTGTCTGAGACCTAATTATATTCTGATCCCCTTCCTTTAAATGCAAGCCTACAAGGAATGAGCTCCCAAATGATCTTGGGCTTGATGCCTGTCACTGGATTTTGTTTCCAATTTGGGTTTTACTGTTCACCATCTATTGACTTCATATAAACATTGATACTTTAAATAAAAATGTTCTGTCTGTTCTGATTCTTCAGTGCATATTGTAAAGCACTTGGAATTGCTCCTGTGCACACAAAAGTGAGAACTTTGTAGCAGAACTTGTGTATTTGGAGTAAATTGTAAAAATATTTCATTTATTCTAGATGCTTATTTTGGATTATATTTAGATTTGACATTGTTAGACTTTAGGCTTTAAGTTTGGGCAAATCCATCACTCATTCTATTCACATTGCTGATGATTGTGTTAATATTAATAATAATGAATATTAATATTATTTAAGTGCCAAAAGTCCTCCCCATTATTTTAACAATATTGATATCGAACTTGATATTGATGCACAGTCCCAAGAATTATGAAGTGCTTTTGAGGATATATCTATTGTGTGTGGCAGTGTGGCCGAAAGACATCGTGATATTATTTTACTGCCGAGCCCATCAAAACTGAACGGTCTTCTCTTCTGGTGTATGTTTTGTCCTTTATGCTCTCTTTCTGTCTTGTGCTCTCTTCAACCCGAACGCTTTGTCTGAAAAGTTTGTTTCTCAAAACAACGACATCACACTTCAAGGCAAACGTTGTGAACGCAGCTGCCACACAGGCCACAGTCATCTGTGGACAATGGTCAGCACCACCCAGACATCAATTTGAAATGGCACAATTTGTAAGACAAAAATTTGCTTGGCACAAAGTGATTAACTGTACAGTATCTACGTCATGCACGACCGTTTGGACTCACCATTACGCACAGCGCCAGTCTGTCGTCTGCCGCCGTTGTTCGCCTGGTTCGTGTCTTCATCAGCCGGCTCGTCCTGTGTGTCGGGGACCAGCTGAGTATGACCGGACTCTGTGGCGTCGTTGTGAACAGCTGAAGTGCTCCTTTTAAGCAACAGTAGGAGCGCGAGCAGTTGAAGGCCACGGGCAGGACGGAGCATGACTGCACCTGACAGAGCTGCTGCTGGCAGGGACACGCTGACACCCGATGAATGACGAAGTTGCTGCAGCTGTGGTTTATATATCCTCCACTGTGACGCCCCGTGGATGCACACCGCCTGGTCAGATTAACAAGAAATTAATAATGATACATTTAGGCTAATTAATGAGAAGAGAATGAGAGAAAATCTTCATTGGCTGATTTTTTTTCTTCCTAAACAAGGTACATTAACAAACTATCTTTGTTTTCATGACTGAATAAATAAACTGACCAAAAAGGACAACAACATTTATAGGGGAGACCGGGTATGGTTGTAACACATTTTTCTTCAGCACCTAAAACTACCATTTTTTTAAAAGCTATATTTCTGAAACTTTTAGGCAAAGTACCCACATCTGTCTACTACAAGTGGCACCCATTTAAATCTCCTCAACTATATCACAGAATTTGTGAGATTATGACAAATACAGAGTGTACCTTTGTTACAACCCACTGGGGTAAGTTGTAACACCTATCGGGGTAGGTTGTAACAGGTAGACAAAATGCTGAAAAAACAATGGATCTCCATTTGATATGACAATTTATTGCATAAATATAACATAAACTTAATGTTTCAAACATAATGTTTAAAAAAAAAAACAATTCACAATGTTGCCTGTGGACTCCTAACGGAGAGTCTGGCGTGCCGCTTCAGGAAATTGGTGAACCAGTCGCTGCATGATGCTTTATTTGGAAAGCTACAGCCAGCTGATATGCAAACTTTTTGACCTATGCAAAAGTATAACAGGAAGTCTGAGTTAGAACACATTTCATTTGCGCTAAACTGTTAATTTTGACAGCACTGGTATTTATTTAACTTTTCACTGCTTTTATGAAAATGTATTTATCATTCACAAACATTAAATTGAGTTTGCATGAAAGGTCTTGACTCTTGCCTATTCTACCCTGTTTTCAGCTAGGGTTAGGGGGTAAGGGTTACCTCGCATGGAGTTAGCCCACAGTATATATCAGCTGCCTGGCTAATGTTATCTGCCAACACTTCCTCCTGCTCCCCGTTGAATACTCTCTGCGGGCTGACATATCCTACCCGAGGAAGGTACTGTGATCCCTGGTCTTTCAGTTGTTTGTACTTTTTCTAATATTAAGTGTAACATGGCAGATACCATGTTTTCTTGCCACTGCCCTGACAGATGTTCTCTTATCAATCTCCTTTGCTGCTGTTTCTAGTACATTGGCATCCACTCCACGGTTACTTTTCCTCACCCATGTTCTAGGCATTTTACAGAATTATTAAAATCACAAAAAAAATCGTATTTGTATGTAAGGGGATGGTTGTAACACCTTCAAAACGCGTTCAAAACACTTGTTACAACCTACCCCACCCCTGTCATCCATTGTTTAGCTAGCTGTATTAGCATGGTGCTATGACATTAGCAAGGGAGAGCTACACCATTCTTTACTAGAGAAACTGTAGTTTGACCTGATATAACTCATACAACGTGATCTAAAACGGGGAAAGCACTAGAAAAAAAAATAACCCCCCCAAAAAAGTTACTTTCTTACCTCAGAACTTGATTTTTTCCCCTAAGTCTGGGGAAAATGGCGCCAATGTGTTGAAAATCAGCATGTGTGATCATAAAAGACATCTGAGGAGACTGAAACTGTCGCATGACTCGTATCTTATCCCTAATTGGTGGAATTGGTGATGTTACAACCACCCCCGTGTTTCAACCATACCCGGTCTCCCCTACAGTTTTACCTTGTTTATATATGGCAGGCCCTGCCACCGTTCTAATTCCTAACTGTGTTTTGGGACCTTATTTTTCCTCCGAGAACAGCTTGTTTATTCACTTATGGGAAAAAAAAGGTTTGTATTATAACTGCACTATTACAATTCTGAGTTTGAATTTCTTCTACAAAACTACATAGTGCTCCTTTATCCATGTGCCAGGTGCAACACAAGCAGCCAGTCTTCAATCCCAATGATACCGGCTCATGTTTCTGTGATGGAATGAGAGGAAAACACATCACTTTGTCACAAAAACATTCATGAAGTTTGGATCAGTAATACATTTATTATAGGTCTTCTGACAATGTGACCAAATCTGCTGGATCAAAAATAATAATTGTAATATTTGGTTAAATGTATCTTGGCCATTTTCACCTCAGTTAGCTGCTTTTGATAGCCATCCACAAGCTTCTGGTAGTCCCATGGCTGAATTTTTAACCACTCCTCTTGACACAGTCGGTGAAGTTCAGCTAAATTTGTTGGCTTCCTGGCACGGACTTTTTTCAACAGCACAGTCCACATGTTCTTGATGGGGTTCAATCAGGACTACGGGAAGACCATTCCAGCTCCTCAATTCTAGCCTCATTCCTTTATTCCTTTACCACCTGTCAGCTTCTAATTCATTGCAGACTTGCTTTTTGGTGTTTTTTAGTTGACTCTTGACCATCCTGACCAGTTTTCTCAGAGCAGCAGGTGATATTTTTCTTCCTGATTGTGGCAATGTACTTGCACTTTATACTTAGAAACAGTTGTTTGCAAAGTTGATCTTGGGACCTGTAACTGCTTTGATATGGCTCCAAGTGACTTTCCTGACCTCTTCAAATCAATAATTTAATTCTTCAGATCAATGCTGAGCTCCTTAGACTTTCCCAATGAAGTGTTTGTGGCTGAGTCTCAAACAAGCCCTATTAAAATGGGCCCAGATGATTCATCAGCTGTTATGAATCAGAATCACTCAGAAGAAGTTCAGAGGCCATGCTACAAAGAACATTTGATTCACACATCTTTCTATAATTAACCAAATTGATTATCCAAGTCACTGTATGTATAAGTTTGATCCAGCAGATCTGGTCACATTGTCAGAAGACCTATAATAAATTAATTACTGAACTAAACCTCATTCAGTTCAGGGCTTTATTGTCCCTCGAGGGGAAATTTGATTTACAGTAGAGGACAAGAAAAAACACAAAGAATGTATATGAATGTACAAAGTAGTTTGTGTTCCACTCATTCCATCACGGAAACATGAGAGCTGTAGATATCAGTGGAACTGAAGACTGCCATGATATACATGTTCTTCACAAATGGATGGAAACTAGTGACAATGACCGTATTTCTGCTTAAGCCCAACAGTCCCTTTATTTCAATCAAGCCTAATCAAATATCAAACTCAACAGACCTGCACTGCTCTACATTTCAAGCCATCCATAACTGCATAACCAGAATTAAAGTTCATCAGTTCTCGGATCCATATCAGATTGTACTCGCTCATAGATACCAGCCACCGAAATACACCGGATTTGTTTCATCAAGACCCATGCATTATTCCTGAGAAATTAATGAAAATGTTCCATCTCACAATGTTGATGAAAGTGAGAGACAATTTCCTGGACCTGCCCCTTTGTCACCACAAGTTAATGGGGTCTGTTCTGAGCTGAGACCCATCCCCCAGCTATGTTTCATGGAAACCTGTTCAGTAGTTTTTCCTGATGACAAACCACCCACCCAACAAATGGACAGAGATAGAGGTAATCAATAGTTATGAAAATCAAGGGAATATTTTTTCTATCTTGTTACATTCTATGCCATGACATGTTTCATATGCAGCAACATTTAATGACTTTCTCATTCTGGCATGAACGGGGGATCCTCAAGGGGGTTCCTGACATGTTGTTCATTCATTGTTGATGTCTTTGCTCAGTCCTTCAATTATAATACCATACAATCTCTCACAATACAGTATTTTGGATAGATACAAACTGCAGACCCTCTTAATTCACAATTGTTGGAATGTCCACAGTACATGAAGCCTACTAGCATTCCCATCTTCCCTACATTTCAAGCAGGCTACAGACACTAACACAACTGGTTTTATGTGACCCACTGGGAATAAACCCTATGTCTCTGTCGCGGACTGACTTTGTTGGCTCCGTTGGTAGCTGATACATTTGTGTGATGGGTTTAAAAAGAATACAAAGCAGGTACTTTGTCTCCACCTGGTGGCTGAAATGTTTCCATAAGGAATACGGGTAATAGCGAAAGATTCATTTAATGTCAGCAAACATTCAAAGAGGTTGGGACGGAGGAAACAAAAGACTGGGAAGGTTGTGGGGTTCTTAAAAACACCTCTGCATTAATAAAGGTCGTTAAATCTTGCCTAATTGATCATTTGCGGCAGCATTAGATGTCCAACTTTGTGTAGTTTGTGGGCGAATTCACAGGGTGATAATAGTTACAAAGCAAACTAACCAAATTATTCCACACAGCCACACTTGTATGGCGACAGCCTAACTGTCCTGGCCCATGGGATCACACTGTATAATCAAAGGGATGTTTGTACAGCTGTATGCTGGCAGTTGTTTCCAATAGTGGTTATCAAATTCAAATTGTCCTCCATGACACAGAAAAGCCAGGTCATCCTTCCGAGGAGAAGTTAGTTCTAGGTTGGATATTGGGCAGACTCTGGAGACACCAAGTGGCGTCTCCTCCTCAGTGTCACCCACTATTGGCAGCAGGAGGACGGTTAGCAGACTTAGGTACCATCAATAAATCAATAAATTACCCTTCTCTTGTTTGATTTACACAAAAACAATGTCTCTTCATGCTGACTTGATGATATTAGTGTACATTATGATAAAAAAAAAATACTAAACTGATTTCATGTAGCACACTTATTTTGATTGCTAATGTATTTTGCAAAAATAGTTTTATAAGAGAATGACTTTTTTCAATAGCTTCCATGTCATGCAACCCTGAGACTCCAAACCAAAGCTAAATTGTATTACAAAAATAGGACTAATAATAATAAAATAATTTGACTGCTTCTTCTATTTTATATGAATATTTAATTATGAAAAAAATTGAAGTACAGCAAATATGAGTTGTTTTTTTAATTCTGTATGTAACAAGGTAACGAGGTGTGTCTTATTTGTCCCATTTAATAATATAATTCGACATTGGTTTGGAATTACTTGGTCACATGACATAGAAGCTATTGAAAAGAAATGCGGAATTTTCATAATAGATATTCATATAAAATTGAAGAAACCCAATGTCAAATTCTTGCCTAACTAACAGTTTTACACTTGGCTGTCAAGGGCCCTCAACAGGACGTGAGGTCAGAAGGGAAAAGAACACTAACTGCAATGCTAGATATAATAAAAAAATATATATTAGCATATAAAAATGTGCTTTCTATGTATATAGAAATACACACACACACACACACACACACACACACACACACACACATATATCAAATAATTAATACCTATATTAATATTGAAATAAAGTTTTTGTTTCTATTTATTTTTTTATGCAGCGGTGGCAGCACTGTTGAGAACGTTGCTAAGCTAAAAGTAGCTAAACAACAATGCAAACTACATCACAATCACAAGTTTGACAGTCAAATGATCGCTGCTTACAATTCGAGGGGACAACACCGCCCCCAAACACCAGAGGCGCTGTGCCGCTCGGATACTTCCTTCAGTCCGACTCCGTACACGTCATGCATACAGCAGCTCTAAGGTTTTGAGCATGCGCCGTTCTAGCTCCTTCAATATCTGCGGTTCGAAGAGCACAGCTGAACAGCAACGGTATGTACTTGTATTTCCTTCCTTAAACTGTGTAAACCCCTCTGTTTTGCTAGCCTGTTATTTTAGAATGAGAAACATGAACATGTTTCCATATCTGTGAAACAAATGCCGACAATAAGCACTTGTCTTTAGTTTCACAGAGAGCTTTGGCGTTTGGTGTCTAGTTTGGTCCACGTAGGCGTCTGTCACACAGTCAGTGTTCAGATCTTTGACTTTGAGACAAGCTACAATATAAAACCTTTTACTACACATGTTCATTAAAGCTCTCAACTATTTTAGCAGAAATGCTGCTGCTGTTGTTTTAGTCGATACAGCCCAGTTGAAATGGCTTTAACACTAGCTCCCATCGTAGCACACTGTTAGCCATGAACATATAGGTTAAATCATCGTCGGGTTGATCTAATCTGACGTTTCTCTGCAAAGAATACGACCATTTGGCATACCCAATTGATTTTCCACAGACATTTCCCTATAGATTGTGATTAGATTATGTAGGCTGTTTCATGATTAGCACGCTAGTGTAACGTCCAGACAGGGCCTTCTGTCGTTGAACAATTTCAAGCATTTTCCTGCTCCGTCTGGACAATAAAGTTACTGTATTCTAACGTTACAGACCCAAATGTATGTGGCACCTGAACATCAGCCATATGAACATGTCATTCTTAAACCATGGGCACCATATCCCAACAGAGAATGTGTCTTTAAAGTTACTATCTCTAGTAGTTAGTCAGATTTGTATTTGGCTCACTGTGGCCTGATTTTCTTCCAGATGACGAAGATGCTGCATGTGTTTCTGGTCCTGGCTCTGCTCAGTCTGGGCTCAGGAGACGAGGGAGCCCGTTTACTGGCCTCTAAATCCCTTCTGAACCGCTATGCAGTGGAGGGCCGAGACCTCACCCTGCAGTACAACATCTACAATGTGGGCTCCAGGTCAGGAGGATTTTACTAAATGCGATCAAATACTCTCACATAGCCACTAAAAAAATGTTATTTGATTGTGTTACACAAACTCTTGAAATGTTAAAGTCCAATTGCTTGTGAGCTGTGAATAAGCTCTTGTGGGATTCAAATAGAAGCTAAACCCCAGAGTTTTAGCTGATGTTCCTCTACCGTGGACATTTTTAAAAATGCTTATAGAATGCGGAAACAAAAGGTAATCAACATGGACAGGGCCGGGTGGGTATCTAAAACACGCCCATTAACTCGTTGTCCCGCCTCCTGCAGGGGCAGCCTCCCCCACGCGCTTAAATACATAGACACGCACTGACATACTATATTGTCTAGCAAATTAGCAAAGCTTTCCAGTTATGTAGTTAAGTTATGTGGCTATAAGCAGGCGAGCTCTGAATATTTGTGCTTATTTATTTTTTGGCCTATATGACATTAACCCTTCCTCCCTTAAAAATAACTATCATAACTGTTGCATAGTGTCCTTTCTTTTTTTT
>CAEMYA010000647.1:216591-233408 GCA_903131615.1 Diplodus sargus | reverse complement strand
TTAACTAATTTCATTAGTTAATTAGTTGCTACTTCCACCCTCAGCTCCTGAAAATATAAAATGTCTAATGTTATTGTTAAGGACTTAAAAAAAGAAATGTGTTTAAAGCCTTCTTGATGAGCTATATGATCTGCTGTTTTCTGATTAATTTACTAATTTAATTAGTTAAATTAGTATAAACAGCTTGGGCTAAATTCAGATCAAATCAGGTGATGTGTGAAAAGTCAGGTCTCTTATGCTGTTAATAAGGAAAAATAAAAAAATTACAAATGCAACCGGCTGCAACAAAAAGATTAAAACCAGCTTAACTTTTGGAGCCATACAGCCCAACGTCACTTTGCGGTTGCCAGTCACGTAAGCTGGTAATCAGACTGGCAGCACGAAAGACTAAAATCACAGTGGAGTGTAAACGTAATGTGTTATGTGTCTTCACTCACTTTTGCATTATACACCAGTTTAAAACAATTTGCTACTACTAGTGTGGCAGAAACATGATAGCAGATCAGAGACAGAGCAGCTCAGTGGCTAAATGCTACAGAGGAAACACAACAGACATTTCTCTGTGGAAAGTGAAGGTTCATTTGTAATTACTTAGTCCGGTCTTGTGCCCAGTTTAAACAACACACAGTAATGATCTGCCTCATATCCTGGATGTTACTGTTATTTTAAATGTGTCGATGAGGCCTAAAGATTACAGATAGGACCAGCATGCTAGTAGTTTAACAACATGGCAGATTCACCTTTTATCAAACTGATCAGCAGGGGTTCTCAACACACATGGACAACAGAGTGACACTTCCACACCACCGCCCAAGCCTGCAGTATTTCGCCGCACCACCTGATTGGGTCTGAATGTAGCCTTAACAGCATTACTGCTGACTAGCTGGTCTGATCAGCGGCTGACTCTGCAGTAGTCACAGTTGCATATTGACTTCAGCACCTGCTGGCTGTAATGGAAACACCCAGGTGGACATGCACATTTTCACACCAGAGCCTTGCCAGCTGTCTGATCAGTAGTGTGCATGTGCATATCTTCACAGGGGTAAGAAAAAAGCAAGAGGTCTCTCAATTAATACCAACTTCCACCCTCAGCTCCTGGAAAAAATAAAATGTCTAATTTAATGTTATTGTTAAGGACTTAAAAAAAGAAATGTGTTTAAAGCATTCTTGATGAGCTGTATGATCTGCAATTTTTTCTCCTAGCAATCTGGTGAATTTCCCATTGAAGAACACATACACTCTCCATTAGGAGCAGGCAAACATTTAGAATCTGTCAATTAAAGCACTGTACTGGAAACTTTGTCCCAGCGGGGCGGCAATAGCTCGCCTGGAAGGTTGCCGGTTCAAGTCCCACTGGGACCAAATTAAGTATGATGTGGACTAGTAGAATGGAGAATGCTTGTTCACATCCTGGGCATTGCCGAGGTGCCCTTGAGCCCTGAAACGTGTGTGTGGTTAGTGGGGAAAAAAAGAATTTCCCCTTGCAGGATTTCATACATACATACATACATACATAACATAACATAACATAACATAAAATAGTAAAAGTACACATACAGTTCTCTTACCATGCCCTCTTCCTTTCTGTCTTTACAGTGCTGCTCTCGAAGTGGAGCTGTCGGATGATTCTTTCCCTCCTGAAGACTTTGGAATCGTTTCAGGAATGTTGAATGTCAAATGGGACAGGATTGCACCGTATCCTTGAACATAAATGTCCTATTGTTCCTCTCACCTTGCAGTTGTTGGTGCCCTAATGAAGTTGGTAATTGTAGTTTAATTGGAAAAAAAACTTAAAAATTCCATACATCTCTGTATTCCAGGTTATTTAGGGCTTACTGACACTGATTTGGTTCACTGTTTATTGTATAACCTCTGGTTGGCTCTGTTTGCAGCCACTTTCACAAACAGCAGAACAACAAAACAATTGAACAGGTGAGACAGTTTGAGAAATTAAAGAAGTCAAAGCTTGATCATCAGGTGGAGTACCATGGTATCTTAGAGTGATGAAAACAGGAAATCACTGTGACAATGAGTTAAATTGTTTGAGGTAGAGATCATGGAGAAGTTGCCCACCAGCATTGGAATATGAACTAGGGAAAGCAAGACAGCCAATTGACACAATAAAAAAACACTTTCAAGCGTATTTTGGGGTCTAATGTTTCTAATGTATCTCTCTGATCTAACACAACTTAAACTAAAAGGGGCAGACTGTAGAAGGTCATCATTGCATCAGTGGACTCTTCATCCTTTTTCAAAGTTGTCAGCTTTAACCCTGGAACATTAAGAGCCAGCAATGTGTCTCACACAGTAGTGTTGCGACCCCTGAAGGCTGGATATTTCAACTTCACCTCTGCTTCTGTCAGCTACCTGGCCCAGGAGGGAGGACAAGTCGTGGTAAAACCAGTTGGTTATCTTGATGGATTAAAGCAGATAAAGTGTTTAGTGAAGTGAAGGAAGCTGATGTCCGTTCTCCCTGCAGGTTGGCTACACCAGTGCCCCTGGCCAGGGAGGTATCCTGGCTCAGAGGGAGTTCGACCGGCGCTTCTCCCCACACTATGTGAGTAGTATTCAATTCCAAATGTGTTTTTCACTTGTTCACTCGGGCTCGCACTGAGCCGACTGACCTGCAGGGAGTGCCATTGACATAAGGTGTTCTTGGTTTGCAATAGTGTATGGGTGGGTGCCCAGCAAAACACTTAAACATTAAGTGACCTTTGTTTGCACGTTGATCATGGCGTCCCAATTAGTGTCCGACCGATAGGGATTTTTTGGCCCGATAACGATAGCCGATATTAGAGGGGGTGCAATCACCGATAGCCGATATGCAACCGATATAGTGAGTTTTTGAGCTGGAATGAAAACAGGCCTTGGATTGTGCATAGGTTTTGCACCGATATGATGATGCAATAGTACAGTCACAGTGACAGTAGTACAGACAGATGCTTCCTTAAACCAATGTCTTTATTCAAGACTTTTAACATTTAACATACTTTGCTCCTTTTTTCAGCCATCTGTGTAATAAAGGAAAGAAAACATTTATATTATTTAACCTATGCATTTTTAAATTTGTAAATAAAGAACCATTCATTTCACTGAAGACAGCAACACAAAGCAACACAGACGAAAACAGCGCTTGATTGCTGAAAGGCAAAGCCCGTGTGGCGCTGGCAGCAGCCACAAATAAGAGACACCAGCGTTGATGAGGAAGTGATGCGGCACACTCGTAGCCTTGATGTTAAATATGCCTGATGTTACTTAATTTATTGTGTTATCGATCAGACATGGCCAACGTTTCGACCTGGAGGTCTTCATCAGGGCAAAAGAACAAGGCAAAGTGACGGAGTTTAAATGTGTGCAACACACAAAGAAAGACAATAACTTCCGGTTCACACAAATCGGACAAATTAAATATAAAAATCAAAATCTTTCCGTGGTCCGTTATTTCATTTGCCATTTTTGATCTGAGCAATAAATGGAAAGTACAAAAAATGAACCGAATGAATTTGTTTTTTGGTATCAGATTCATAAACGAATAAGGAAATAACAAACCGTTTTTTTCATTTTTCGATTTTGGAATCTCAATTGAATATGAAAAGGACGAATGATACACAGATTTTGCTGCCCAGTATAAAAATGGCTATTAACTATGCAAACAAGGGCAGCCATGCACTGCAGGCACACTGTCAAAAAGAAGTGCACAAGAAGAAGGTGCATGTCATAGCATCAACACAGTGTAGTCAGCACCTTTCTTCCTTCTTGTCAGTGTCATTTCTTATATTATGTAGCATAATGTGACCATGGATGGATACTTCACCCCCCCTCCCTCCGTGACACTGTCACCTTTTTTACTCTGAGGCGTTTGCAGGTCTGAATAATGCAGCCCTGATACTACCTCCAGAGGTGGATCAGTGCCGGAGCGAAGTTTCACCCCTCGCCGTCTCCGAGAGATTCACACTGAGACGAAGGCGGGGAATTGGCGTACTAAAGCCACATCCTAACACCAGTCTGAATGGGGCTACTGTTAGCAGTTCTTCCTTGGCTCCAAAGACAGTTACTTCAGTCTTATCTTTGTTTAAGTGAAGAAAACTGTGACACATCCAATCATTGATTTTGTTCAATGCATCTACTCAGCGCTTGTATTGGATTATAGTCCCCTTGTGCTATGGTTATATACATTTGTGTATCATCTGCGTAACTATGGCAACATTTTGTTGTTTTCCATTATCTGAGCTAGAGGAAGCATGTAAATGTTAAATAGTAGAGGCCTCAGAATGGAGCCCTGAGGTACTCGTCATTTTCATTCGCTCAGATGTGTAATTACCAGGGTTTAAAATTGGCACTCGCTCAATGCGTGTAAAAATATGTTTTGGCGAGTAAAATAAATAGGTCACATGCCATTGGCAGGCTGCTGAAATTTGCCGACTTCGCTATATAACTTTAAACATAAATGCCAAACAGTAAAACAGACACACTTTATAGCAGATCTACTGATTGCGTTTCAAATTTCAAATTTGTCCCTCGCTGTCCACCGTCATTCAACATTTGAAAATGTATCAAGTTGTGCAAGACCGCTCACCGCTGTCAACGTTTTGTGTGCTTCTGATTCATGTCTTCATGTCACTCCGCAAATGGTACATTCATTTGTCATGACGGAACTTCATTCAAAGCAGAGCTCCAACAAAGAGCCTGCAATCGCTGCGAAGGTTATCTGATGTGTCAGTGTTTCCCTTATATGCATTCTGCTGCTGGATTTTAAGCACCGCCGCAAACAAAAAGAAGATTTTTGTAGGTTTAATATCACAGACGAATGGCGAATTTAAGTTGCACACAGTGAAAGCACTACACCCTCAGTTATCTTGAAATCGATTATTATTGTCATTACTGCTATTTGTATAATTTCTATAAGTCACCGTTTAAGTCGAGGGACTGAATAGGATGACGAGGATTTCAAAGGCTGCAACAGGCAACTCATCTAACCGGGGTTAAATAAGTTTTAGGTTGGATATTCGGCGGATATTCACCTGGGTTCAGCAGCGACATAACTGAGGTTCACCCAGTGTTGACAGCAGGAGGACGGTTAGCTCACCTCCTAGAGCCTTGCGCTGAATCACTGGAGACCGATTTAGGGACCATCATTAAATTACTTAACATAAATATCCCTTTGTATAAGTAAGAAATCTGTCTGTTAGTGCGTTTACATGACACTCAAGAAAACTGTATTACTGGGTTAGTCCGACTGTGATCGGATCTTTAAGATGCATGTATACACCTTAGTCTGACTAAAATCGGACCGGATTGGATTTTTCATAGTCGGATTAAAACACCTAGATTATTCGATTGATGGTCGCATTACTCCTGCATGTATATGTAACATCAGATCGGATTTTGCGTTCTGCGCAGGCGTGAGATTTTTTTCCCGGGGCGTGAGCCGGAATTAGAAGGGCGGCGGCGGCGGCATCTTTCCTCCGAAATAACCGCAAGCAAGAGCGCCATTGTGCATCTAGTTTGTGTAATTATCATGTACACCATATACGAAATGTACAAAGATGTAGCTTCGCCTCGCTCTTCATACGCCATCATTCTCGAATGCCAACCCCTGTTGCTGCCAGGGTGGCTCTATTACCACTAGTTGAAATGGGTACAGCGCCATCTATCGTACCGGGGTATGACATGCTTCGGCCAATAATTCGATTTTCTCACCGGCATGTATACTTGGACAATTGCAGTTGTCTGATTGAGTAGCATAGTCAAACTATGGCTGTAATCCGACTCAGCTGTGCATGTAAACGCACTGTGTGTGTGTGTGTGTGTGTGTGTGTGTGTGTGTGTGTGTGTGTCAAATATCTCTGCAGATCAGGATCAGACTGACTTGAGATTTTCAGGTGGTGATGCTGCGTGGTTTAAGGGTGTGCAACATCGGATTTGTTTGGACAACAATGATACTGTTGATAAATTATTTCATAAATGATTTAGGAATTCCACTAGCATTGTCAACCATAGCCACGTGCGCACCAGAGCCAATCACTGCAGAGCCCACCCCCACGACCACCTCCTGAGTTGACTGACGCGCCGGTTCGTCCAAATCATGTGACCAATTTAAGACTCTATATACCAGTTTTTAAATCATGCTGATAGGCCAAGTAAAACAGGACTTCTGTTAAATAATGTCTGCCACGCTTTTTCGCGAACATTGCCGTCACATTTGCTGCACGTTTGCTGCAGGAAGAAATGGTCAAAACGGGATTCTCTCACGAAAGTGTCCGCAAGCAGTAAGTGTTTGCAAGCAAAAAAACCTGCGCTACTCCCTTTCCTATTGGTGGAAAAAGGCACCACACCAACCAATCACAAAACTATATGGCAAACCACATGATTTGGTTGCTGAGGAACATTGGGAAGTTGTGGGAGGGACGGCGGCGAAAGACTGACAGCGACAATGACGTGATAGACATGGCGACAGAGAGAGCGAATTTTAAGAGTTGAGAGATTTGCGACATTTAGCGTGTTTTGGGGTGTATAGTTAGTGTGTAGTGGAGACATTTTTTTGTTTAATGAGTCAAAACAATGAGGAGACTGCTGAATGTGGAGCAGGCAGTGCAGCTCTTCATTGAGCTGGAAGGAGATGAGGGAGGCCTGAGCCTGAGGCATTGCCTGCATTTAAATGTAAATAGTTACATATAACTTTGTGAATTTCAAACACTTATGCACAAATTTAGCAAACAACAATTTTTATATTTGCATTATGAGTAATACAAATGGTTTGTTAAACATATTTGTGGTTTTCACAGTAATAAATCTAACTTTTTCCTACTCAGATTTTATGTTGTTTTTGTGATTTTAAGTCCATTGTGTTAATACAGTATGTCAAAATAAAAAATAACTGTACAGTCACACATGTGAGGTTGTGTTGAAAATAATGACACCAAGCAAAGCAAGGAAAATACAAACACAGCCTCATTTGGCAATCCATAAAAAAGCTACTTAACCTCCCACTTTTTTTATAGGAATACATACTTCGTACGGGTAATGCACTAGTATTAATACAAAATAATTGCAGTGTTTTTGACATCTTCCATGTCATGTGGCCCAGTATCTCCAAACCAGCAGCAGATTGTATTAGTAAACTGGACGAATGAGACACAGCTATTTTTATTGTATTTTAGTGCTTCCTCTGCTTTATATGAATATTAATCTGCTTCTGAAACACATTCTGTTTCCATAAAAAATCTATAATAATAAAGAAAATAATGGTAAAATGAAAAAAAGTTCTCTAATGCTCCAGAGGTTAAAGGAGAACTTCAGTCGATTTCAACATGCAGCTTTATTGCTCAAGCCAACCTTGACTTGCCAACACTTTTGGTCCACCCCTTACAGGGCTCCTTGAACGGAGAGTTAGCATTAACAGCTAACAGCATGGGGTCACGACTTTACACTGTGTTTTAAGCATCTTAACATGCTCCAAATATCACCCCAAAAGCTATGTAACATCAGCAGACACCTTACAACACAGCACTGTAGTGTGTATGGCTCAAAATGAATTAAAAAAGTGGTTAAAATGGTGTGTTTGTGCAAGCAGCTACTTACCGGTTTGTTGACATCCCCGGTAATCCGAACTAGGCGATCCGTCGAGCGTGCGCTTACTCCCTCACTGGCAGAGACGGAAACTTTTGCAGACAGAAATGTATTCCAGCATTTTCGTTTTTCTATTCATAACGTACATGTCCATGTTATAGCCTGTCATGAGCCATGAGCCTTACAATAGCCTGTCATGAGTCTACTCGCTCTGCACTGAGAGGCCTACCAGACGGAAACGCTCTTTTGTGGAAACGCACATGTATTGCATCGTTTTGGGCGATGTCCACACGGATCCTGAAAACGCACTTTTTTGAAACCGGGTCTCAGGGTGGAAAAATCTGAAAACGCAGCCCTCCCGTTTTCTTGTGGACAGCAAATCCGCATACTTTCCGAAACGATGACGCCATCGCCCCACCCCTCGACTTCTTGCCTCTGACCTCTGAACCCTGTGATGTCTCATAACAACAACAACAACGGCGGACTACTGCTGGCGTTCGTGTTTCTTGCAACTTACTGGCCTCATCTCGACTCATTATCGGTCCACACACTTCTGGTTTCCTTGCACTAGCCATTTTCGTTTTCTTCTTCTTGTATTCGGTTTCTCCATCTACTATCTGTTTGTTTACAGCGCGCAAGCTTAATGCGCATGTTCCGTCTTCTTGCAGAGAGGAGAGCAGAGCTCTTTCGTTCTCTAGTGCAAGTAACTCCTCATCTGTATAATCCAGTTCGAACAAATATGGTCTACCGTCTAATTCAAAAGGTTTGTCGTCGATGTCTTCCACTTCGAAATCAGACAAGCTCTCCATCGTGACTTTTTTGGAAACAGCTTCGATCACCACTGACGATTCCCCTCTCTGTACGAGCTACGATCATGCACAGACAAGCTAGCTCTCAGTGCAGAGCTGGAATACGTGTGTGTCTGCAAAAGTTTCCGTCTCTGCCCGTGAGGGAGTAAGCGCACGCTCGACAGATCGACTAGTTCGGACTACCGGGGATGTCAACAAACCGGTATGTAGCTGCTTGCACAAACACACTGTTTTAACCACTTTTTTAATTCATTTTGAGCCATACACGCTACAGTGCTGTGTTGTAAGGTGTCTGCTGATGTTGCATAGCTTTTGGGGTGATATTTGGAGCATGTTAAGATGCTTAAAACACAGTGTAAAGTCGTGACCCCACGCTGTTAGCTGTAAATGCTAACTCTCCGTTCAAGGAGCCCTGTAAGGGGTGAACCAAAAGTGTTTTGCGTTTTCGGTACTGGCAAGTCAAGGGTAGCTTGAGCAATAAAGCTGCATGTTGAAATTGACCGAAGTTCTCCTATAGCATATTTTCAAGCAGCAATGTCTACTTCTACACTATTTTGTCTCATGTCTTAGATTCTGAAATTCTGAAAATGATTTATTTATTTATTTTATTTTTTTTAAATCTCACCATTAGTCACCATTTAAAGGGTTATTTTTCAAATTTTCTTCCGGAGGGGCCATGCCCCCAGCCCCCTCTAATGTTGCTCGGTTACTGACTCAGAGCACCGCTGCTACAAAAAAATCTAGAGGAAACACTGTATTATAAGAATTTTGGACGTGTGGGGTGAACTATTTCTTTCTTGGCTGAAGCCAACAACGGGACAAAATAAATGTAAAGAAAAAGATAGGGGAGCCGTATATTTTCCTGCTTTTTTGTCCTTTGCCAATCACACCTATGAGTAGTAGAGGAAGTGGTTAAGATAGTTCCCTACTAAAAAACAAATCAGTGGGCAATTGACAATAATCTTTATGCTGTTCAGTGTTTCCTACAGGAAATCTGTTAGTTAAGGTCATGATTGTGAAGACTTCAGTGGCCGATCAAAAAATATTTTGGCCGGTAAAATTTAAAAATCTAACTTTATACCCTGATAATTACCAATAGACACAAAGTAGTCTCTGTCATTTAGATAGGATTTAAACCAATTTAGTGCTGTACCAGAAAGTCCCACAGTTTTCAAGTCGGTCCAGTAGCATGTTATGGTCGACTGTGTGAAATGCTGCACTGAGATCCAGTAATACTAAGACTGACATTTTTCCACTGTCTGTGTTTAAATTAATTTCATTGAGGACCTTGACAAGAGCCGTCTCAGTGCTGTGATGTGGTAGAAATCCTGATGGGAAGACAACAAAACAGCCATTTATTATTAAGTTATTGTTTAGCTGTTGAAAAACAGCTTTTTCAATTATTGTTCTTAAAACTGGGCGGTTTGATATAGGCCTATAATTATTCATTACTGATGTGTCTAGATTTTTCTTCTTCAGGAGCGGTTTAATGACTGCGCTTTTCATGGCTTGGGGGAAGACGCCTGAAAGAAGAGACATGTTGACAGTCTGCAGCAGATCTGGAGTCATGCACTCAGATTTTTTTCTAACAAAATTACAATTCATTACTTTCGGATGATCAATTTTCAAGTAATGAATTGTAATTTTGTAAGATAACAATCTGCCTAATACAGTGTCTGTGGTTAATACAGAACATCTGCTCAGCCAATTAGTGGTTACTAACTTCAGTCTGTTTAATTACTGAATTAACACATCACACATGAAACACCAAATTACTGGTTTCTCAATCGCACAGATTGATAACGCTTGAAACTGAGAGGGGGGAGACGAAGAAGTGGTCTTCTTATTCTCCATTACGATAACTAGGGATGGGTACCTTTCACATTTGAACCGATACGGTACCGATACTCGGTACCTGCGAATCGGTACCGGTATATATCGGTACCTGTTTTTGGTACTTTTTTGCGTATATGTGTGGTAATTAAAGTTATTTTGTATATAAAGAAAAACGTCAAAACCTCTGAATTTTGAATATTTGTTGAAGTGTCTATCCATGGTCACATTATGCTTGATTTTTGAAGATCTAAGTACTAATAATAAGTAACAATCATGGCGACAAAAAATTAACAGTCTGCAAATGAAGATAAGAAACTGCAGCAGCAGTGAGCCTGCTTTCTTTTTTTCAGCAGAATAGAGATATACTCCATGAAAGAACATTATAACATATGATATTGTATAAAATAACATTTAATTATAGTAAAAAAAAGAGTGAAGTTGCAGTGGGGTACTATTATAAATATGCACCATATATAATGTAGTAGTAGTATTTTTCTGAACATTCTTGGCTTTGAATGGGAGCATCTGTAACGCTGCAGTTTCTTGTCGGGCGTCAATGAAGTATTTCTGATTTTGATTCATATATTATGAAGTCATTTAATTAAATTTAAGTTTAAATAACGAAGTTGACAGTATGGTAGAAAGATGTCACATTTACATGTCAGGATCTGGTTATTATAGACATAGATTTAATATTTAACTGTCATGTATCATCACAGTAACAGCAGCTATAAACACTATGGAAAAAATAAACATTATAAAAATACATACTGTGGTTTGGTGTGGACCTGTAGACTGAACATATAAGAAGTAAATGTTTATAGTCATCAGAGAACGTTACAGACGTTGTTTTTGGTTCGTATCTGTTTCCTGAATATATCCGTACGTGTGTGAATGTGTAATTGAGAGGCATTAACTCATGGCACTTTGTAGAAGTGAGCTTTATAAAGTTCACTTCATTGACTCTTATTAGTTCACAAGGCTGAGCTGCCTCCTCCAATATGACGGCGACGTACGGTCCAGCGCTCAATGAGGCGTCTGTGTATATATGTCTATGGTGCGACCCAAGCCGGGGAGTTTCAAAACCAGGAAACAGCTGATCACAGCAGTCAGTCCATCACTTCATCTGCGGACGTCAAGATGAGCAACTGGACAGCCACTGAGATCCAGGAGATGCAGCGTCTCCTCGGTCTCTGTAGCTGTCTTCGTTATCCGCTTGTGTCGTAGCAGCGAGCTACTACCGGTCGCTACTTTCAAATTAAAAGCCCTCCGCTAAGAACCCAGTTCTAAACTCCAATGGGGTGCAATGTAAAGCTCTTATTTTGAAGAAAAATTTGTTGTCTTTCTGACAGAAAAATGTACTTTACGTTCAGTCCATGTCCACTTCCGCTCTAACTGACGCCCGTGAAGGTGCGTTCAGGTACCGAAATGTGGTACCGATTGACTTCACGTGAATCGCTACCCGGTACAAGTCTTGCATACTGATGTAATGACCATTACTTCTTTGATAGGTTCCTTGAAAATGACAAGGAAACGCATGTCTTTGAATTTTTGACTGTCCCTTGACCCCGTATTCCCTTTACCATCTCTTCTTTTTCTAGCTGGACTGGGCTGCATTTGGTGTAATGACTCTACCCTCCATCGGCATCCCTCTGCTCCTCTGGTACTCCAGCAAAAGGAAGTATGACTCGCCAAAGGCAAAGAAGAACTGAGAAGGCACAGCTGGGGGGGTCAAAGGGTTAAGTGGGCAAAGGATCTCGGAATAGCTTAATAACCCATATTGGGGGTGAAAGTTGATGGAAAGTACAGTGACCCAGGAACATGATTTCAATTTCATCAAACAAGCAGCAAGATTAAAACATCTTTCAGTCAAGGAGTAGAAGAACAGCTTTAGTGTGATTTACAAAACAATAAGCATCTACAGAAAAGCTTACTGTTCTCGTCTCCAGCCTGAGCCTCACCAGCTGCCAGTCATTCCTTCATTTTTGCAAATGGGTTCATGTGACAACTTACATTACAATTACAATGGCGGTTACAACTGTAACAGGTTTTTGTATTTTTGTAATTATGTGTGTGTGTGTAATGAACTGGATTCGCATTTAGAGGTAGTTGCTGAAATTCTGAATAAATTAATAAAAACGGGTTGTGTTTTTCTAAAGCTGGATTTGACTGATTTTGGAGATTTCAATATGCAGTATTTTTTTTTTTAAAACAATACTTTTAAATGTTGCTCCTTAACCTAGTTCAAGCTCATCATGTTCAAAGAGAAATGCAACAGGAAGTATTCTGCACTGCTGAATGTGTAATAATACACATTAAGAGGAATGTCAAGTCATTTTATTAGACCCCCAGCAGCCTCTGCAAACACATTCATTTGCCACTGCCAGTGGTCCTATCTCATGAAATGTGGTGCTTGTGTATTGATAAGCTATTTTATTGCATCAGCTGTTGCCTTTTAAGTAGGATAAAGAATGGTACAGGATAATAGATAAAACAGTACAGGGATTTGTGTAGCCTACATACACGTTTTCACCAAGGAAATGATATCTTTTTCATTCTCACAGTTAAAGTTCAACATCAGAGAAACATTTTCCATCACTGATATGAACATATGGTCACCTCCCCTTGTCATACTGCAGTTATGCACCCTGCTATCTCAAAACATTGCCCAACTGTTGAGTGCAACAATCCAAGAGTGAGGTGGAGATGGTTCTCTAGACTTGTTTGAGATTAACTGCGCCCCGGCTGGGAAAAGGACAAGACCAGGTGGCAGCAGCAGGGTGCAAAGCCAAAAAGCTGCCATCAAGTGGGATAGTTTTCCATCAGCCTTCACACTGTACAGGAAGTCACTGAAACACACCCTGTTGGATCTGATTCCTTGATTTAAATGTTACCATACACATTCATCAGTTTATACAGTCTTCACTCCACACAGGCCATCTGTGATTTTATATATTCTCGCATAAGCATCAGCGTCATATCAGTTGGCTGCTGTTTATAAATAACCTAGCAGACCAGACTATAATAATGCAATACATCAAGAGTTAACCACAAAGGAAAGAAATGCAAACCGATAGTTTTCATTATTGATCTGTCACATTTATGCTGATGAGACTTCACATCTGAATCCTCAGACCTACTTACCACAAGTTTTTGTGTTGTTAAATACTTTTACAGGGCGATTTAAATTCTCCAGTGTTAATTTAGACACCAATTATTTATTGTGTGCTGTTTATAATCTTGGGATCCACAGAAGACATTGTTTATTGTGGATTTCAAAATGAACTCAGCTCCCCAGAATTCTCCAGTCCTCAACCCTAGGTGCAAAGCCTGCCAAGAGATCCAGTTTCAAGCCACTATTGGCCAGGCTTACAGCCCGTGGCTGACCAGGTAATCAAAACTCCAGCACCTTCGTTTGCCCTCTCTCTTCTCCAGCTCTTCTCCCACGCAGGCTGCAGTTCCAGCAGGAGCCTTTTCCTACAGCAAGGATGCAAGGTCCTGCTAATACCCCAGCTCATTTAGCGCCAGCAGCTGTCACACAAAGCTTGCCAGTTAAAGCCACAATCAGAGGAACAAATCATTTATATAGTACAGAGCTGCTAACATCGCAGAGGACACCAGGAGAGAGCAGTTTCCTCCAATGTTCCATCAGACCGTACACAACAAGAACATCACTGTTCAACACTGGGATTACAAGGTTCTCCTGCTTGGCTCAGCTAAGGAACTACCAGCACCTTTTCTTCAAAGACTGGTAACATTGAACTGGGCCTAGACAACACACAGCACAGCATATCACGGCTTTCACTGGCTGATGTAATGCACATGTGCTCAATCTATAGCCCTTTTCACACAGAAATTCTGCATTATCGCTGCAGTAAAGGCTCGCTATTACGCCACCTTTGTTTGTTCACACTGAACCTAGCACAACCATAAGAGGAATGACGGTACACGTCATGACTGTGTGAAATATTTTTTAATGCATGTTTTCCACGGTGTCCACCTGTTAATCTAAATATGTATCCGTTGACTGTTTATAATCACATGGATGCAGGTATAAAGTATTGTGACTGAAATCCTGACCCACCATGCAGTCTGGAAAGTGACAAAAATAAGTATTTTGTTCTAAATAACATGACATACATAATTACCATCAGTAAACAGAGGACCCTGTCTGGCTCTCTCACTTGTGTGGAGGGATGTTGTTTTCAGGGGGAGAGTTCACTAAAGCCTCGGTCAGGAGGGCTGACTGTCACAAGGATTTCTCTTAATTCACGTTCTCAGAGACAGTTAACTACAACAACACAATAGTGCCAGGTGACTTAGACATGGTGAGGTAAGTTTTTTGCTCTGAGTCGTGTCACATATTCACCATTATTTCACTGCTGGAGCCGCCTGTCTCTGCTGTCGAGGACAGATGCTGTTTTTCAGGCAGAAATGTGATGAAGAGTCGTTAGGACAGACAGGTTGACAGAGGCTTTTCAATGTATATGTTAGAGTCATTTTTGGTTTATGTGTGTATCTGTTTATTTTCTGTGTAATACCTGGATGCCGCAGTAGGTGGCGCTCTGTACTGCAGGGTGCATGGAATTGTTTAATAGAACAGCAGGTAATTACTCAGTAGGTGTGCTGTTGACTGGGGAAGCACACAGTTTTTGACCGTCGTCGTCTTATTGCGTTGTGGCAAACGTGAGCTTTTTGGTTTTGATTTTGCATTCAAGTTACAGAGTTAATGTAAGTGTGTGCACAATTCGGCTGAGGTCGCTTATTTGTTAAGAGCGCAAAAGCATGACTAAACATTTGGTGACTTTCACGTGTTTCATTCATTCATTGGACCCGGAAGACGATGCGTCAACTACTACTACAAGTGCCAGTACAGCAGCCCTTCAGTGGCTTAGGTTCGTTGTGTTGTTTTATTTTGATAAGAACAAGTCACAACAGTATGGATGATGTATTTTTTTCCTTATGTAAGATGCTGCAGACATTAACAGTTACCACATTACTGTTGTTTGGTCTTGTAACTTTGCTTCGTGGGACATTTCTCTATCATTTGATGAGCGAAGGATCTGTTTAATTGTAATTATCGTTTGTACATAGCTTGAAGTAGCTTAAAGTAAAGGAATTGCTTGTTTGGAAGAAGCACTTTCTGCACCTCTGACTATACAATATATTTTACAACCATTAACATTAAAATCAACACCTCCCACCTCATTGATGGCAAATCTTCACAGACACAGTCTTCTTGATGTTTTTTTCCCCAACATTTCAACATCTTTTCGAAGCAGCCCTCTCCCAGAAATTCCAGTCACTCATATCTGCTGGGGAGCTTCATCTCGCAAGATGAGATGGACTCATTGGATACATTGGATCACATATTTGTCTCTCAGAATACTGAAACAAAATTTACATTTGTTTTGCTACGATCCACCAGTTTCTACCCTGTCAGCGATTACACAAAACATTAAACCACTGCTTCAGATCTTTAGACAATCAGGTATTTATTTCGAATTCCACATGAACATCTGGGCAAAATCAGGGGAATTTCCACTAAATATTAATGTTCAGTACCAAGTTGTTAAATTGAAGATCAATTACTTTAAATAAACACACAGATACCCTCTCTGAGCCTTGACTCAACAGTAATGAACTTGTTGATATGACAACAGCTCTAGAAGAGTTAATGATCAAAATAACTACACTGTAAAATGTTACCAGAATTTAACAATATTTTACTGTGATATTTCACAATAATTTACCATATTATCACTTTACAGGCTTTAACTGTAATAATCACAATATAATACTGTAATTTAGAATTTTCTGTGAAATCAAGTAAATTACTGTGAAAAAAACTGATACCAGGATTTAACAACATTGTATTGTAATTTTTCACAGTAGAATACTGTAGTCAAACCATCCTCTTTGATAACACAACAAATTACTTTAAAATTTGAATCGCGTTTGAACCGCACTGCATTGTGGGACAAGGAAGAGACGACAGGTGGATACCGGTGGATAGGATACTGTTCTCTTTATACATCCATGGTGGATAATGTTACGACCCGACACATACGATAGAAGAGCTCCAAGGTATCATTACATTTTAGACAGCTTGTCACAACTTCTATTCGTTGTGAGAGTTAATGTTATTAAATGAACACTCTTTTGGATCAAGGTAACTCTCTTTATGCTCCACTTTTTTGGCCGTTAAGCCATTTCAAAGCCGTTTTTCTCTTCAAAGCTTTGCCACAGAGAAGTAACTTATATTAGCAAAATTAGCAAAAGTCAAAGTAAAAGTAAGCTAACGTTAGCCTCTGGCTGCAGCAGCTAAGTCATTACAAAGCCGTTTTTCTCCACGAAGCTTTGCCTCACAGAGAGGTAACTTATATCTTTCGAAAGCTCAGATCGTGTGTTTTCATCTACTTGTCTCCACACGTCGTTATGAGGCATAGTGTGTGAGTTATTTGACCGAGAATACGCGGTGTTTTCGCCGCTAAATAGCGATGGTCAAAGCTAAAGTAAGCTAACGTTAGCCTCCAGCTGCAGCAGCTAAGTCATTACAAAGCCGTTTTTCTCCACGAAGCTTTGCCTCACAGAGAGGTAACT
>CAEMYA010000647.1:203808-215056 GCA_903131615.1 Diplodus sargus | reverse complement strand
CTGCTCTTTAGAAATGAAAATTCATGTTCATGTTTATGTTAAGTTATGTTATGAGACAGCTCTAGTAAATTGTTGAATTTGATATTATAAATTGATTTTATAATTATTAAAAAAATAAAATGAGTAATGTCTTTGTTTTCTTTGTTCTTGTTTTGACCTTTAATTTAGCAAATCCAAAGCATGTTTGTGTGGTAAAATCACAGGTAACACGTCAAATTTGCAATATGTTACAGTATTTTTTAAATTGTAAATTTACAGTAAGTTACTGGCTACTGGTTGCATTACTTTTACAGTAAAAATTAAAAAATACAGGCAATTACTGTAATTTACATACAGCAAGATACTGTAATTCCACAGCTAAATACTGCTATATTACAGTAATTCCATGGGCATGGCAACTGTGAAGTTACAGTATACAGCTGTAGATACATTGTATTTTACTGTGAAATGTTTACAGTACATTATTGTGAAACATGTACAGTACATTACTGTGAAATATTCACAATAAATTACAGTAAAATTACTGTGAAAGTAATGCAACTAGTAGCCAGTAATTTACTGTAAATGTACAGTGAAAAATTTTACAGTGTACTCCATAAAGTTTGATTCCAAAAGAACATGTTCTCCCAGCACCATACCATGGTAACATATTCTCAGATTAAGGGATTCTGAAACATAAATCCTCTTCCCCTCCACGTTTGGAGCTCTGAGATATTTTTTCTGGTCAGTTTGTGAATATTTCAGACTGCCAACAGTGTTTGCCCACATCCCACATTTAGTTTACTTGTTGCAATTGCTTACATTTAATAAGCCTTAACCATTTAGTTGCATTTTGCAATTGTTTTGCCCTTTTGCCTTCGTTTTGTGTTTTAGACCAACAAAAAAGTTACTTTACTTTGTTGGTTGTTACTGTAACAGTCGGAGTTATTGAATATAGTGCCACTCGGTGGCGCCTCCTTTTGTTAAGTGGATAATGTAACCTGTACCTAGAAGAAGAGTTGTTGTACTTCCGCTCCACCATGCGTAGCAATGCCGCCAGCGGAGTGAAGACCACCCTGTTATTGTATTTTATAGGGCTGTCAGGCGATTAAAAAAATTAATCTAATTAATTACAGGATTTGTAATTAATTAATCTAATTAATCGCATTTTAATCTCATATCTGCTAAAGGTACCAAAATAAAGAATTCCAATTCTAGGACATTACAAAATTGTATTGCATGACTAATCAGTTGAATACACGAGGAAGAGAAGAACTTGACGTTCAAAGGCCCTAGCAAGATGTGCTCGCCTCGCTCCCCTGAGTCGCCTCCATGTCTGCTTTGACTAGCGACTAGGGCTGTAGCGATACACCAAACTCACGATTCGGTTTGTATCACGACTTTTGACCCACTGTTGGATACAAACCTCGATTTTTTTTCTTTCTAAATTAAACATTTTATTTATGTAACATTTCAATAACTTATTTATATACTTGTCTGATAGTGTCAGAGGTGCAGTATTGTGGAGGGCGTGTCTATCTGATGGTCTGTTAACTGCACAGATCCCTCACTCAACTTAATACAGAGAAATGTCCCACAAAACAATGTTACAGAACCAAACTAAGGTAACGTAGTAACTGTAACTGTCTTTGGCAACAATTTAAAAATACCACAGCTGTACGTGGAGAAGCGTCCTTACCCCCGCCTGTCCTACAGACTCCTCATCACATTTCTGCCATGCGTCTGTCACCGGCAAAAAAACTTTACCTCACCAAGTGTTTCTGATGAAAAAAAATCTCTGCGACGGTCAGCCCTCCGGACCGAGACTTCAGTGAACTTTACCCCGGAAGACAGTCTCCGTTGGTTTTGACTGACAGGGAGGGGAGACACCGGGGAAACCCCTTGAAAACACACACGTCATCATCATGACTTGTACCGTCACGTCTCTTTAGGAGCCGCAGCGCCGGCTTTCTGTGTGACTTACGCAGCGGTTTGTCTTTACAGCGATGTTTCGCGTTGTGTGAACGAACAACAGTTGAGAATTGGCGAACGACCGCTGCGGTGTTAAAGCGAAATTCTCGCCAAAAAGCAACCAAGGTTTTATTTGGGATTGAATATGAGTCAAATCTTCGTGTAAAAGCATAATTACGACGAAAGAGGCTCTTTTAAGATTTACCGTATAGTATATAATGCCGCACACTTATACTGTCATGTCTAGTTCCGGGGCTACCGTAGTGCATGTACTGCAGGCTACACGTGTGTATAATAAAGTGACACTCATGAAGTTAAAGACAAGCCTAAGGATGTCCATTGTGTATGTCGAGTCACCCGGTCATGAAGAACTATAACATGGTGTCAGAAGTCGGTCCAGTTCGTCAGTTTGCCGAAATCGAAAAACACTGGAGTTTTGCTAGCTGAAAGTCATGCTACCGCTAACGTCCCTCAAAGAGTGGGAGATGCACGGAGACCTGCAACGACAGGAGACCGTACGATGGAACAGTTTAAACTACCATCGGCACTGGTGTTGACGGGCAACTTGGGAGAAAACTGGAGAAGATGGGAACAGCGCTTCCAAATCTACATGACCGCGAGTGGTGCAGAGGGTAAGGACGAAAAGATCAAAGTCGCCATCTTACTGCACGCACTAGGAGAGGAGGCTCTCGAAGTGTACAACACACTTAACCTTCCCGAAGTGAAGGCTGTGAAAGATGTTCTCACGTCTTCTGAAGCCTATTGTCTGCCCAAGAAGAATACAGTGTTTGAAAGACACCAATTCTGGGTGCACCCTATGACAGCCTCCGTCTCCATTGATAAGTATGTGACGGAGCTCAGACAAAAAAGTAAGGACTGTGAGTTTGGCGCCTCGGAAAACGACATGATCAGAGACAAGATTGTGTTCAACATGAATGACCAGCGTCTTAAAGAGAGACTGTTAAGAGAGCCTAATCTTACGTTAGAAAAGACCATAGACACTTGCCGTGCTGCTGAGATCGCCACTGCTCAAATAAAAGCAATGAGCGCAGCCACTCGAGAGATTTGTGCATGCAGTGCATAAGAAAAAACAGGACGGTCAATCACGAAAAAAAGGACCAAAGCAACCTTTTCAACACACACAAAGCAGTGGACATGTGAATATATGCAGAAAATGTGGAAAATCACACCAGCCCAAACAATGCCCGGCATATGGATTGTCCTGCCACAAGTGTGGTAAACAGAGCCACTATGCAAAGATGTGTGGATCAGGCAAAGCACAGCATAGAAGGACAGTGCATGACATCAGTCCAGAAATTGACACCCTGTTTATTGGAACAGTGAACATTGACCAGCTCAACTCCAGCCTTGACAAGTCCTGGTACTCTGAGGTACGGGTTGACAATATGTCCATCAGGTTCAAATTGGATACAGGAGCAGAGGCCAATGTCCTACCACTCAGGATGTTCCAGTCCATGAAAAGGATGGTCAGACGTGAAAGGAGAGCACACCTGTAGCTACAGTCCACAAAAACAGAGCTGGTGGCTTATGGAGGGATGAGGCTGAGGCCAGAGGGGTCACTCACACTCAAGTGCTCCACACCCAAAGCTAATGCAAGTCTGCCGTTTTACGTATCGAGACACTCATCCACACCCATCCTAGGGGGTGAGGCTTGTGTAGACTTAAACCTGGTAAAAAGGCTGGACATCGACAGACTGGAGGTGAAACATCCAACTACAAAGGAGGAGCTGATCGCTCAACACCCAACAGTCTTTGAAGGTCTGGGGGAGTTTGCTGGAGAATATCACATCCACACAGACCCCAAGGCTATGCCAGTCATACGGCTGCAGAAAAATACCACTGGCTGTGATGGATAAACTCAGAGGCACTCTTGATGACCTGTTACAAGCAGATGTAATTGCACAAGTGACTGAGCCAACACCATGGGTAAATAGCCTTGTAATCACTGAAAAGAAAGATAAGAAGAAATTGAGGGTTTGCTTGGACCCCACTGATTTAAACAAAGCAATACTAAGACAGCACTACTCCATCCCCACAACAGAGGAGGTTTTGTGCAAGCTTGCTGGTAAGAAGATATTCACAGTACTGGATGAGAAGGACGGCTACTGGCAAGTAACGCTCGACAAAGAGTCATCGCTGCTGTGCACATTTAACACACTGTGGGGGAGATATAGGTTCAAACGTCTGCTGTTTGGAATCAAGTCAGCAAGCGAGGTTTTTCAACAGCGCAACTGTGAAGCGTTCGGCGACATACAAGGAGTACAGATCATAGCTGACGATATGATCATCGCTGCGGTTACAGAAAAAGAACATGATGTGATAATACAGAAAGTGATGACCAGAGCAAAAGAAGCAAATATGAAATTCAACAAAGAGAAAATACAGTACAAGGTGAGCAGCGTAAAACTACATGGGCCACGTCGTCACTTCGGAGGGTGTGAAAGCAGATGAGGCAAAAGTTAAAGCCATAGCTGAGATGCCTCCACCCACTGACAAAGCAGGACTACAGCGGATGCTCGGCATGACAAAATACCTAGCGCAGTACATCCCAGGCGAAGCCACCATAACAGGCCGCTGAGACAGCTGCTCAGGAAGGACAATATGTGGCAGTGGCAACACGAACAGGATGAAGCAGTCAGAAAACTGAAAGAGGCTCTCACAAATGCTCCTGTGCTCAGATTCTTTGATCCACAGAAACAGCTCATCATACAGGCTGATGCGTCTAAGGACGGCCTAGGAGCATGTCTCTTACAAGATGGCCACCCAATAGCATATGCGTCAAGAACACTGACAGAGACAGAAAAGAACTATGCACAAATTGAGAAGGAGCTCTTAGCCATAGTCTTCTCGGTCAAGAAGTTTCACCAGTATGCGTATGGAGTGAGGGTTAATGTCCAGTCAGACCACAAACCATTGGAAAACATCCTGAGAAAGCCACTTGGAACAGCTCCCTCCAGACTGCAGAGAATGCTGCTTCAGCTGCAGCGATATGACTTAAATGTCACCTACACGGCAGGTAAAGAGCTACTGATTGCAGACACACTCTCTCTCGAGCTGTGCCACACGGACAACTCATGGCTGCAGATGATATCACAGATGAGAGAGTTGTCTATGCTTTGGAGCCAACAGACGCCTTGAGTACAAAGGCTTTAGAGCAGCTCAAGAGCGAAACGATGAATGACAAAACACTGCAGCTATTGCATGACACACAGATTTGGTTGGCCCTGACACAGAAAACAAGTAGACTCTAGTCTGATACAATATTGGCCAATCAGACACACAGTGGCTGTCAGAGAGGGAGTAATGTTTGTGACAGACAGGATAATCCTACCTACAACTATGAGATCTGAGAAGCTACAGAGGCTACATGTAGCTCATCAAGGGATACAGCGGACTAAAGCGCTGGCCAGGAAACACTGGTACTGGCCAGGTATGACGAGAGACATAGAACAGATGGTCGAGAAGTGTGGGGCGTGCCAGCAGTTCCAGCCCAGGAACCAGAAGGAGCCAATGATCTCACACGACATCCCTGAACTTTCTTGGCTTAAAGTGGGAGTCGACATCTTTGAAATAAAAGGTCAGTCATTTCTGCTGATTGTGGACTACCTCTCAAAATACCCAGAGGTACTGAACATTAAAGACAAGACATCACACACTGTCATCAACAAGATGAAGTCGGTCTTCTCACGGATCGGAGTACCAAAAGAGATTGTCTGTGACCATGTTCCATTTGCAAGTCAGGATATGAGAAGCTTTGCAGAATCATGGGGCATAAAACTCACTCATTCCAGTCCAGGTTATGCTCAATCAAATGGACTAGCAGAACGAACGGTGAAGACGGTGAAACACGTGCTGAAGAAAGCACAACAAAAAAATAACTGACCCTCATCTTGCACTTCTCACCCTGAGGAACACACCTGTGACAGGCATGGAGTATTCCCCAGCACAGATGCTCATGGGTCGAGTCCTTAGAAGCACTCTACCGACCTCCAGCACTATTCTACAGCCTGCTGTACCTAAAGAAGTACACTCAACTCTCCAAAATCTGCAAACGAGGCAGCAACAGTACTACAACAGAGGAGCGAAGCAGCTTCCAGAACTGCACCCAGGGAGTACTGTTCACATGGAGACACCGCAGGGTTGGCGTCCAGCTGTGGTCACGGCACAGAGGGACAAACCATGATCCTATGACATAGTGACATCGTCTGGTCAGCACTACAGACGCAACAGGCGTCACCTGAGGAGAACAACACACAGCACCCACATGAACTCAGATACAGACTCATTAAATGATGAGCAGGTCAGCACACCAGATGCAGATACAGCAGATAGTGTTGACATCGAGCTCTCATCCATGTCACAGCCAGCTCAAACTAGATGTGGACGACCTGTTCGACCACCTGAGAGGTATAAGGACTTTGTGATGAGCCGGCAGTAATGGTCATGTCCTAACTGACCTATCCTATCTGTTAAAAATAAAATTAAAAACATAATAAAAAAGTGATTGTTAAAGGAATTGTTAAAAGAACAAATGATAAATGTTGAAGGTATTGTTGATAAATGCAAAATATAAATGTTCATTGAAGAAATTTTATTTTTCCTGTTCTTAGTCAAGAGTATGAATGCATGTTGCTGTAGATAGGGCTCTTAGACAGTGATTATTTGTACTAACAGAAGCTACAAACACGTGAGTTTTGTTAAAGCATATCTATATGTACAGTGGTGGCAGTAATAAGACACACAGTTCAGTTATAAACAGATGTTTATTACAATAAGAGTGAAGTGTGGTTTTCATGTTGAGAAAAGAGGATGTAGTATATAGTGCCGCGCACTTACACTGTCATGTGATGTTAGTGAAGTACAGGCGGAGTGATATAAGTTGTGGTGTCTAGTTCCGGGGCTACCGTAGTGCATGTACTGCAGACTACACGTGTGTATAATAAAGTGACACTCATGGAGTTAAAGACAAGCCTAAGGATGTCCATTGTGTATGTTGAGTCACCCGGTCATGAAGAACTATAACACCGTAGTCTCGGTTTTGGGCACGTTCATTTTTAACGGGAGAGTTAGGGGCATGACACGCTAGCATCAAAATCACTATTTTTAGAACAGTAAGAAGGCTCGACACAACATGAAACTTTGCTCGTAGCATCATCAGGGTCTTTACTCATGAACACGAGCATTGAGAACATTGTTTGTGTACACAGAGTTTATGAAAAAGAAGGTTTTTGAACTACTCACGTTAGCTGCTGCATCTCCTGCGCGTTGCCGTCAATCCAGGCAAAAAGTGTCGATCCCTGACTGCGACCTGACAGGCAGGCTTAAGGAGCGGTTCACCATTACTCTCCTGCCTGTCAGAGCTGTAAATGGTGTTACTTACAGCTCATAGGGCTGATCTGGACTGGAAGTTGTGTCGCGATTCTGCCTTCTCACAGCGCGAGACAGGTTCGTGGATCTGAGTGTCCCTACTGGCGACGCAGGTGGGAAGTGACGAACACATCCAGACAAGTTCCTCGGTGCTAGTGCTACAGTGATGTGCCACTGCCGAGTAGCCTACGGATCATTCAATGGGCCAAATTTAAAATGCTCGCGCATTGAATTGCCACTCCGAATCTCAGAATTAATTGCGTTCATTTTTATAATGCGTTAATTTGCAGTGTAATTAATTAATCTAATAAACGCGTTAAACTGACAGCCCTAGTATTTTATATTGTGATGTATAGGTTTAAGATCCTTGGCCTATGTGTGTCAGAGCATGTATGCGTGTGATAACTAGTGCCGTAGTAGCGACCTGGCTTTGTATGGTCTGTAAATTACAGTGGAATAAAAGTATGTGCGGAAATCCCACATGTTGCCTGCCGTGTCGTTTGAGCTAACCGGAGCTAGCCGCCATTGCAGCAGACCATAACCTTCCCCTTCACCGACCACGTTACATTACCTTTTTGTTTATTTGCTTGCTTGTTGGTTTTCTGACCATTTGCTATTTTTATAAGCAGAGTCAGGGCCGTTTCTGTCTTTTTGGGGGCCCTATGCAAGATACTGTTTGGGGGCCCCTATTTTGTCAAACTATGATGGATAGATTCCTAACCCTTTTAGGTGATGCAACAATCTATTACATTTTAAGAGGAAAACAGGCTAGAGTTGTGAAAACCTCTCTCAAATTTAAATCAAACATCTTAAATTGACCCGACTGATAGAAAATGATAATACAAGGTAAACAACGGGGATCCTCTATAGGTCAATAAATGAAACTGGTGCAGTGTTCCTCAAAAATATTTATTTCAAATTGTAAAACATTTTTTAATTTAAACATCCTGGGCCCTCATTTATAAAACTATGCATAGGATTGACGTCAAAAGGTTGCGTATGCACGAATCACAGAAAGTGCTTAAGCACAAAAATATCCTGATTTATAAAACGGTGCACACGCACGTCCTACGCCGATTTCCCTTCATAAATCACACTCCACTCTAAATGTGGCGCACCTGTGTGCGGGTCATACCACGCCCATAGTCGCCTATGAATATTCAGAGAAACGCCCCTAATTAATATTGATTCATGACTGAAAGCATGCCGAAAGCAGAGAGAAAGGCGAAGAAGCGCAATTTCACTCAGTGTGAGGTGGAAGTTCTTGTCGGGTAGGTGGAGAAGATGAAGGCTGTATTGTTTGGTGGACACAGTGTTGGGTCGGGTCACCAATGCCAAAAAGGCTCTAGAGTGGCGGCATGTGGCAGACAATGTATGCTGTTGCCTCAGAAGGTCGGAGTGTGGCCGAAGTGAAAAAAAAAGTGATCAGACGTAAAAATGGAAGCAAAAGAGCGCTTGGCGTCACACAGGCAGAGCGTCTGTGCCACGGGCGGGGGAACGGACCAACCGGAGCTCACCCTGCTGGATGAAAAACTGACAAGGATCATCGGGGAATCCCTCCTGAGTGGACTGGTGACGGAGGTGGAGGGGGACACCGATGCCGGCCCAATTCATTCTCACTCGGTGCTCTTATAGCAACATGAGTGCTGTTAGTGGCACCGATTACATTTGGGAAACCGGACATTGCTGGAAATTGCGCTTTTTTATTTGCCTGTTCACCCACCGTATAAGGAAACTTTATGTACTGCTGCGTCAAACCAATTATACCCCATAACACGTCTGGCCTAACACGGCTAAAGTTTGGCTGGGATATCCCTGACCTGTCAGCCAATTCCCTCTGGAATGTGCCGGTTGAAACCCGAGTGTTGTGAGCACTTGAAGCGGGACTGGCACGGCGTGGATTCTGCGGGTGCTTCTCTCTAACTCTGGGCCCAATACCGCACATAGATCCAAGAGGACAGCTCGTTGGAGTCGGAAACGGCTCATCAGCCACTCATCACTGTTAGCCAGTGGATCTTGCTGGTCACTGAAGCTCTGCTCCCTCCGTATCCTTCCGTTTGCCACATCCTCCAACAGTGCCAAAGCAGCCATTGTGCGCCATAACGCATTCTGAATACATGCCTTTATATACCCTTCTATTAGGTAATATCTGCTACACGTGTGAGAATTACCCTGACTGACAGTCCTTCAGACTAACAATATAAGATAATTGTAGTCCTTATTTGTATGGCAACAAAACACAGTTACAAAGTGTTTAATTCGCTATGAACTGAAAACGGAGATGAAACGAAATGCGCTGTATGGTATAGGATATTAATATATGAAACTGCATTCATATCAGTGTAAATGTAATTTGCTCTTCTGTTGTCTTACTTTTGTCCTAAATCATATGTTTCCCATGTGCACTCCAGGGAGTTTGTTTGTTTATTCATTGTAGAAATAGTTTTTTTTAAATACATTTCTTGCAAATAAACTTTTCATATATGAGATGTAATATTACTATTTATTTTACACTATCAGTATCAGTTTCACACAGTTTCTCCCGTTTCTTTCTTCTGCCATCAGTGGCGCAGTTTCTCCTTACCCAAGTTATGTGTGTATGCATGGGTCAGAGTGTGCGTTGAGGACACATTTTCCCGTCAAGTTCTCTTTTTATAAATCCCACGGCGTGCGTAGAGAGTTGCGTACGCCTTCTTTTGTGCGTACGCAACGTTTATAAATGAGGCCCCTGGTCCGGTGGTGCTGCTTCCTGGTCCATGGCTCCAAAATATTTCAGAATTGCTCCTGCAGAGACAAAATTCCTCAGATTACCAAGCAAAATAGATTCTATATATTTGAGTTATGTTACACTAATGCAGAACATAATCCGTTTTTATATTAAACATTGCAATATACAGCACAGTGTCCCTTTAAAGCATGCACCCAATTTCAAAGTTGTCACTTCTAAGCAGTTTTCAACACATTAGAGTTATAAACCAAGATAAATGACTGATGAGCACTGTAGTGGGGCGGCTTAACAGCATAATGTGTGAAATTTGGTACACTTATAGCCAAACACAGCCCCAAACAAATTGGATATCGGGCCATCGCAAATTTTCAATATGGCGGCTGTGGCAGCCATTTTTCAAAATGGCCACCATTGACTACATTTTCATGTGAATTTTCTTTCGTATGTTGATTATAATATGATATTGATCATATAGTTAGCTACATTTATTTACCTCTTTGGAGTTTGTACATGAATGATACAAATACATTTCAAGATGGCTGTTATTTTTCAAGATGGCCACCATGACTGGTTTGAAAATCGTTACTGCTTCAAAGTTGCATGGATTCCTGGGATATGAATGATATTGGGATCAAATCACACATTTTTGTGATTAGGAATTCAGGTGGCAACTTTAGTATTTAGCCTATTTGGAAGCTCACAATGCAAGATAGGCCTAGCTGACAATAGTAACTGTCCAAATATGGGGTCAATCGTGGAAGACTCTCAGTGTTTGAAAGGCCTGCTAAAGTCAGGGGCAGCAAGAACAGAAGCACTTGCCAACAGTGCTTTCAGGCTCAAAGGCGAACTGACACATCTCTGTCCAAACAAAAGGAACCTTAGGACTAAGCAGATTAGTCAAAGGGGACGCAACAGTGGAAAAATTCTTGCAGAAACTCACATTCACAATGGCCTCCACTTTTCCCAAATATGTTACGGTGGCCTGTCCAAATTCACACTTAAGTTAAGTTCGCTAAGTTCAAGGTCAAATTGGCAACAGCTAGCCTGTCGAACACGCTTCCAGCTGAGCTACATGCCGAGACCAGGAAGAACTGTAAATCACCACATCATCAAGATAGGCTTCACAATCTGCAACTCCCTTCAATACTTTATTTACCAGACACTGAAACGTAGCTGGTGCAT
>CAEMYA010000647.1:174672-188889 GCA_903131615.1 Diplodus sargus | reverse complement strand
ACTGTGCCACTCAAGTCTGTAGACAGTCTTGTTATTTTGTATCTTGCAACATCGGTTTGTGAGCTTAAGTATTTTTGGCATTTTTGCCTTTATTAGAAATAAGACAGTGGAGACCTGGCAGGAAGTAAGAGAGATGGGGAATAACGTGCAACAAGAGTCCTCGATTGGACTCAAACAGTGACCCCTGAGCTCACTGAGCGACCTATTTTCCACCTTTCATTTCTTTATCTCTTCAATGTAATTTCTCTCGGACCTCTTGTTTTCTTCTATGCTGGGCTGAGGAGCATGCCGTCCTCTCACTCTTTGATTATCATGGACCTCTACATCAAAGGCCTCAGTATACTCGCACATTTAAACTCCAGTCACGTTAGTGAGGTTTACTAACAGGCTCACGAGACGAAGAGCTCCCGGAAAAAAACCCCCCAAAAAAACAAAACAACTAATTACTTTCCTTATTGTCTTTGGTTCTCTCAGAGGGTCCAAAGAAACTCTTTCATGTCCTCATCAACGAAAACAAAAGCACCTTTTCACCCACAGGCTGTCTGGCTCATTTCCTAGTTTGGACCCTGTCATACACGTGTCACTGTGACATGAAGTGTGGTTTTTTTTTTGTTTTTCAAATTATTATTTTTTTTGCCTTTTTATGGCTTTTTTGATAGGACAGCTCAGAGATGACAGGCAACAGGATGAGAGTGGGGAGTGAAACATAGCAAAGGGCCCCCGTTGTAGAACACAGCCTCTTGCATGCTCTACCAACTGAGCTAAGGGTGCCCCGTACAAAGTGTGTTTTTGACTGGACTGCATACACATTGGTCTGTTGTTGGTCTGAGTCCAATAGCTCATACCCTGAGTATTCCAGATTGTGTTGTGCTGAAAAAAAAGCCTCACACATCACTCTCGAGTCCTGGCCCCAGCTCAGTACACTCATATCCAGAGAGCACAAAATCAGCAAGTTTACTATTTTTTTTTTTAACCCTAACGCCCTGTTTTTTCAACTGCATGCGAAATCAGCTTGACTTCAGTGTAACCTATTGGATCGTCCTAACTGGCCACGGCACGGTGTATTGAGCCACAAATTAATGTTGCTCGCATTGAAAGAGTTCTCACTCCCAACTTGTCAAATAAAGCAGCTTGGTCAGTGGACTTACGCTTTATACCTATTCACCAAGCATCAATTTTGCACGGGAAAGGCTCGAAGGTATGTTAGTTAGTTAGCGTCAACTTCACAACAATATGCAAAATGCTATGTCCGGATAGTCTATCAAAAAAAAAAAACCCTCCCGACAAGAGGTTCACATGTAATGCAAATTACAACTTTTGGACATTGTCAAATAGTTAGGGTTTGGGTGGGTTTTAGGCATCAAAACTGCTTTGTTACGTTTTGGAAGAGAACATTGGGTTAAATTAAAGACATTCAGTCTTGTGACGTAAGTTACATCAGCTGCGTTAAACATCATTTTCATGTCATTTACATATTTGCAAACTTACTTCTGCAACACAACTTAAAAACAAATCATTCTTGACTTTTGTCTCACAAACGGGAAACAAACACCATTATCCTGAGGGAAAGTACAGTTTATGACCCACACAACCACCCCCTCAGAATTTTCTCACTCTCAGTGCTCTAGAACTTCAAGAAGTGACGCCAGAGGGGTAACTATGGCCACTGATGAGGCTGCTGTGTTCGACTCGTTGGGAGCGAGAATGAGCTGGATGGGTTCTTGGTTTGCTTTCATGACATAATGCATATTTTACTGATTCAGCGTGGACAGCCGGCGTCCGACACCGCATTGCATCGGACACTTGCATAGCACAACTCTACACACATAGCTCCGCCTACTGCTTTCACAGTTTACCTGTGTGTGTGTGTGTGTGTCACTAAGATCTAAGACATGAGTTTACAGAGAGGACACCTATCATTAGAAATAATCTGTATGGACTGGAGTGTTATAAGGTGTTCTCCATATAATTAGCTCTAGGAATAAAATAGACCTATACCTGTCCTTTTTCTCCACTTGTGATTAAATCTCTAATGCATCAGCACTCTTTACTGCTGTACAGTCACTGATCCAGGTACAGTAGAGGCAGCTCTCACTTTATAGAGAGTGTAATAATGTTCGCCTCTGTCTGTCTTCAACAAATCAGACATGCTTTTATGAGTTTTACTGTATTGACATCATCACAAATTTCTATTAATGGGTCTCTTGCTGCAGCAGTTTTTTTTCTGGCACCAATCTTGTCACGTCCAGGTTCTGGAATGGAACTTTGCCAATGAGATTACTTATCACCCACCTACGATGCTGTACTGGGTTCTCTCCCCTGGCAGCTTAACAACCATTCACATCCGGGCTCACACAGCCTTTGCAACCCACAAGAAGGCCGGTTGGACCAACGATCCACAAGTGGCCCTAGCGACTCTGAAACTCGGAGATCACACGTGTCCTTGAGGGCTCTGTAAGGTCACACACCCACACAGAGTTTAAAAGCCTGGCAACTTCTCTCCAGTTAATTAGAAGTGACGAAGCCTCTTGGATGAGAGGTGAAACATCTTCAACAAACAAGTCCAGTTGCCAACAACACAGCACCTAGAGTTACCATGACCTGGATGTCTGAGAGCCTTTAATAGCAGAGGATGGTTTCGATCCATCGACCTCTGGGTTATGGGCCCAGCACGCTTCCGCTGCGCCACTCTGCTCTGCGTGTGCAAGATTTGAGCCTGGGACAAACGTGGAGCCATCGAAAATGTTGACCATTCTAGACTTGTAAAAGGTTGTGCTAACAGAGAATTGTTGACACATTTTTAAACGTTGTGGTAAGAACAAACTGTGCCAACATTCTTGTTGCCACTGTTGAATCAAAACTTGCATGAACCACTTGCCATCATAATAAGCTGCCAAAGTCTCTCTGGAAATAGATGTTGCGGCATACATTCTTCATCATATTAATGACGCCTCCCAGGACTTGTTCGAATTGTTAACACCATCACCTTAACAGATGACAAGTGCTGTCAAATGGCAGCGGTGGGATTTGAACCCACGCCTCCTGAGAGACTGGAGCCTAAATCCAGCGCCTTAGACCACTCGGCCACACTACCTGACGCAGCACGTTAATGTGGCCGTGTTTCGACAAAAAAGCAGCCGAAACATTCACACCTTGAAAGGAATGAGCAAGCATCAAGGGAGGTGAAAACTCTGTTGATTACCACTGCCTGAATCAAAACTTGCGTGCCAGCATAAGAAGCTGCCTTTCTGGAAATAGAGCTTGCAGTAGAGACTCTTCTTCACAGAGGCTATGGCAAAGGCTTTGCAAGGGCCGCATACATGGCATCAACTTAACAGATGGCTCACTCGAAAGGAGTGAGTAACCTACAAGAGAGATGGAAACTCTGTATATCACACTCAGAAAATACATCTGTCTTGCACCTACTCATCTTCCATAAAGTGGTCCAGATAACATAGAACCAGCAGAGGATGGTTTCGATCCATCGACCTCTGGGTTATGGGCCCAGCACGCTTCCGCTGCGCCACTCTGCTCTGCGTGTGCAAGATTTCAGCCTGGGACGAACGTGGAGCCATCGAAAATGCCGATCATTCAAGACCCGTAAAAGGTTGCGCTAAGAGAAAATCGTTGACACATTTTTAAACGTTGTGGTAAGAAAAAAATGTGCCGACATTCTTGTTGTGCCACTGTTTGAATCAAAACCTGCATGAACCACTTGCCATCGTAGTAAGCTGCCAAAGTCTCTCTGGAAATAGAGGTTGCAGCATACACTCTTCTTCATGGACAAAGGCTTTGGAAGAGCCCAGGACATGTGTCATCACCTTAACAGATGACAAGCGCTGTCAAATGGCAGTGGTGGGATTTGAACCCACGCCTCCTGAGAGACTGGAGCCTAAATCCAGCGCCTTAGACCACTCGGCCACACTACCGGATGTAGCACTTCAATATGGGGGTGTTTCGACAAAAAAAGAGCCGAAACATTCACACCTTGAAAGGAAGGCGTTAATGTTCCCTTGTAAACCAACAAGGGAGGTGAAAACTCTGTTGATTACCACTGCCTGAATCAAAACTTTTGTGAAGCGCTTGCCAGCATAAGAAGCTGCCTTTCTGGAAGGAGAGCTTGCAGTAGAGACTCTTCTTCACAGAGGCTACGGCAAAGGCTTTGCAAGGGCCGCATACATGGCTGCACTGCCATCAACTTAACAGATGGCTCACTTGAAAGGAGTGAGTAACCTACAAGAGAGATGGAAACTCTGTATATCACACTCAGAAGATACATCTGTCTTGCACCTATTCATCTTCCATAAAGTGGTCCAGATATCGTAAAACTAGCAGAGGATGGTTTCGATCCATCGACCTCTGGGTTATGGGCCCAGCACGCTTCCGCTGCGCCACTCTGCTCTGCATGGAAAGGTTTTTGAGGCTGGGACAAAGGTGTAGCAACTTACATGGAAAAAGTGGCGGTAACAAATAATCATTGATACACAAATACAAAAGTGCTGAGATTCTTTGCCAGTGGCCACTGTTTTAACCAAAATGCATGAAGGATTTGCCAGCACAATCAGCTGCCAATGTCGCTCTGGAAATAGAGGCTGCTGCATACACTCTTCTCCATAGACTTGGAATAGCCCAGTACATGTTTGAAATGTGCAAGGCCGTCACATTAACAGACGATTAACACTGAGAAATGGCAGTGGTGGGATTTGAACCCACGCCTCCTGAGAGACTGGAGCCTTAATCCAGCGCCTTAGACCACTCGGCCACACTACCTGCATTACCTTGGCTTCTACACTCAAAAATGCAGTGCAGTATGCGGAAATGCACGAAAACGTGGACATGTTTCCAGCAGAAAGACAGCCAAAACATTCACAACTTGAAATGAATGAGGAACCTACAAGAACGGTGAAAAGTCTACAATGTAAGATCTATACAGGCAGTTAAAATTTCAGCTAACTGTAAAATATCAAACAAAATGTCAGAAGCAAGAACCTGACCAAGCTCCCTAGTTCTAGTAGTTATTGTGACCCAGGTATATCCAAAGTGTCCCAAAGAAACAGAGCTGTGTAAAATGTTGGGGCAGGAGGATGAAATCCTCTTTTGAGGATTCACTATTGGGGATATGGACATTTGAAATTCCTTAACAAATACCTTGTAGAATACTTGTGACACCAGTTCTGACATCCACACAGAGCAGTTAGTGATGCTGGGTGTGATCGAAGGTGACCCAGGCCTTAATCTTTCAACCAGCAGCAAAACACTTGCTGGTGTTGAGTTTCTCTTTTAAGGTTTTCAGACTGTAGGCGAAGTCAGTTTTAGAGGCAGCAAGATTGCATAGAAAGTCAATTTTTATGGAATGTATTTATTGCGGCTGTGACCATTATAATCTATTGTAGTTGCTTTGGATCCAGGCCGACAGCAGCCGCTATCCTCTGTGGACCTACATGACAGAAACTTTTTAGTGCCAAGACTACAGATAGCATTTTATACACTGCATGTTTTCAGAGGTGGTTCTTAAAAGTGAAACTCTCACCAAAAAGCAACCGAGGCTTTATTTGTGATTGAATATGAGTCAAACCTTTGTGTAAATGCATAATTACGACTAAAGAGGCACTTTTAAGATTTACCGTAGTTTTGTTTTTGGGCAAGCTAATTTTCAATGGAATGCATGGGGCACTCTTACGCTAGCATCAAAATCATTGCAGCATTGGGAACATTGTTTGTGTACACAGAGTTTACTAAAAAGACGTTTTTTGATCAACTCACGTTAGTAGCTGCACCTCCAGCACGCCGCTGTCATGTAGACAAAAAGTTTCGAGCCCCGAGTACGACCTAAGAGGCAGGCTTGAGGAGCGGTCCATCATTACTTTCCTGCCTGCTAGGTCGCCCTCGGGGATCGTCATTTTTTGTCTGCATGATGATGGCGCGCTGTCGATCCAGCTCCTACGGTGAGTAGTTCGAAAACCTTTTTAGTAAACTATGCGTACACAAACAATGTTCTCAATGCTCGTGTTCATGAGTAGAGACCCTGGTGATACTACAAGCAAAGTTTCATGTTGTGTCGAGCCTTCTTAGTATTTCAAAAATAGCGATTTTGATGCTAGCGTGCCAGTGCCCATTGAAAATTAGCTTGCCCGAAAACAAAACTACGGTAAATCTTAAAAGTGCCTCTTCCGCTGTAATTATGCATTTACACGAAGGTTTGACTCTTGTTCAATCACACATAAAGCCTCGGTTGCTTTTTGGCGAGAGTTTCACTTTAAGTCTGAAACACAGTTTTTCCCAACCTGATGTTCAGGATTCCTGCAAAGGGTCAGAAGAGAAATCTGAGGGGATTTGAAACTGAACAAAACATTTCTGCCACACTAAAGTACTACTGTTTTTCTTCTGATCGTTAATTTTTTCTGGTGAATTATTATCATTTTACATCTGCAGGGGCATGAACTTTGCAACTTACTGATCCACCTTTTTTCAGCATAGCTTCCTGCTTACTTCACCACTGCCCCATCCGCTCCCATGCCCTTCCTGACTCAGCAGTAGCAGGCCACTATATTGTTGGCAGAAATGACTGATATGGGATTTATTTATTTGTCACCATCGCTTCCTCAGCCAAACAAAATGGTCTTGAAGCAGGTCTACTTTAAACAGTGGTCTCCTGACGTCAGCAACATGCCCTCACACCTTTTTTCTTTTTCCCTGGTAGACAATATTTACCCCTGAACCTTGCGAGACTCACTCACTTCTGCCATGCGGTTTCTCCCTTGACTCATCACTGAACTTCCTCTCTGACACAGCACTCAGTCTCATCAATCATGCAGCATTCAGTTTTTACTTTTTTCATATTTACAAGCAGCAAGAACCATTTACATTTCAAGAGCCTTCCCACAGAACCATACACCATCCATAAGAGACAGAGACGGGACAACATTTAAAGGTTAAATCCAAGTTGATTTAATATGACTTTTTTTCCGACTGAGGTGATCCAAACCCCAGTCACCAGACTGAAATGTTGGCATTTTATGTTTCTGCAAAACATAGATATTAGATATATTTTAATAAATAGCTAATTGGACAGCAGACATTACAATAACAAACTCATCTGCTCTGCCACACCAGCAGCAGAGTAGCAGGAGTCACACTTCAGTTAACAGAGTAAGGAGAATGGGCTTAAAATAAGTTGCAGAGAAAAAATATTTACAATGTTGTATATGTCCATACATTTATTGTTTAAACCACGTGAGTGGCTAGCCAGTCTTGACTACAGTCTATTGTTAGTGGGTTACTGGTAAAGATCATAATGAGTTATAAGGTATTTAGTAATTCAACACCAACATATATTTACACATAAACTATACTCCCTCTTGATGAAAGTGTTGAACACTTTGTGAAGGATGAATGCTTTCAGTCCCACTTTAATGTACCATGTGATTCATTGAAGTGATAATGAGATGTATAATAACAACAACCGTGTGTCAAGAGCCGTGGTAACTGTAACCACTCATCTGCTCTGCCCACTCCAGCCCTAGTGGCCCTTAGTGCAACCCCACTAGCACTGGCCTGTATTGAAAAAATAATGACGAAATGTGTGTTCAAAAGAGAGTAGCTCATTGTGAGATGGAGTTATCCTTGCTCGTTCAAGTATTCTCAGTGTGAGCAATATGCTGTTCCCAGATGGACAAAAGGCATCCTTGTGTACTCGACAAAAGGCTGCAGTGAGGGCTGTTGCACTCACAGAGGCTGTGTGGTCTCAGTTCAAATGTGGCATTTTGTTTTTTATCCGGTGGACTGGTTAAGTCAGGAGCTTTGAAGACTTTACGGGTTCTGTTGTGGTCAGGGGTGTAGTTGGACATTAATGTCAAGGCAGATTAAGAAAGGAATGAAGCAAAACGCTCCAAGTTTAAGGACAGTCTCCTGAAACTGAACCCAACTTTTGTGGTTATGGTTTACCCTTTAACTTATGTTTGGAATGGCTGTAATGCAAGGAAACATCAGATAAAAGTCAGTTTTAGTCAGTTGTAGAATTAACAATATGGCAATTCTGGTGCACATCAACATTTTAGTATAGTCATCCAAGTTTCTATTTGAGGTTTCTGTTGTTGTTGTTGTTGTTGTTTGATATGGACTCTGAATCTGTGACTAATGCCATGCCATGCCATAGAGTAACAGAGACCCAGAAAGTCTGGTGTCTGTGTGTGACCATGAAGACAAAAGAAAATGTGCTGCTGTACATCATCAAAGATACTCCTTAAGGGGTAAAAAGAGAGCTACAGAAAGAAACATAGAAACCAAATAGGTTTTTGCTACTCTCAGTTCATTCTGCTGCTTGACAAAACTGTATCTGGTTGCGAAATATCTGACTTCATCAGATAGATTCAATCAGATGCAAAATAAAAATGTTATTGTTGACAAGATCACAGTATTCATAGCAAATAATATACCTGCTCCATTTGAATCAAATGATAGAACCTTAGTGTGTACATAGCCTCACTTGTGAACATAACCTTTGCAGCAAGAGACCTTACACCAGACGAAGACACAAAACAAAGTTCTGGCTGCATGGCTCTTTAAACTGAAGCTGGGCTCAAACATGATCCCACTCATGTGGTCCCATGGGGAAGCAGACGTAAACAAAATGGAGCTCAGCGAGGCACAACTTGCTGTAGTAACCATTGCAGGGAGGACAACAACATAAGCAGAAGTTGAAACGAGTCTGATTCAGTGGAACGATGTGGTCAACATGGGTTTTCTATTCTTTAGCGACAAATGGAGGCGAAGGTTGAACTGAACATAGGGGCTTGCTATACATACATGTACTATAGGGGTACTCAAATACAAATCTTAAAGGGCCACAAAGATTTTTTTCAATGACTCAAACGTCCATGTGTTGAGGTCGGTCAGGCCACATGCAATAATACTGTATTATATATATATATATATATATATATATATATATATATATATATATGGTGAAGGAATATCAGTTCAGGCGGCTGGCGGGCCGGATGTGGCCCGAGGGCCTCTTATTGAGGACCACTGTACTATACTGTATGTTTATATGACTAACCACGTATTGTATTTGTCTTGATAATTACATTGATTTTCTGACTCTCTGGCTATCATTACAATTTATTCAAAATGACCATTCGCCAGCCTGGAGTTGCACAATATGCCCACTCTTTATAAAGCAGATTATAGTAAGAGTGGCATTTAATAGAGTGCATACCTCCACCAAGGCCCAACAATCCCCTTTGTACTTATAGATCACCTAAATCCACATTATTATTTTTTTCCATCAAAATCCATGCTTTATTCCCTGAGAGATTACGAAAAATGTTGAAAACACCCCATCTGGCAATGATAAAGAAAGTGAGGAAAAAATCTTAGATCTGTCTCTTTATCTGGATCTACACCAAATGTCCACCAAATGGGGTCTATTCTGGGCTGAGACATATCCTCTGAATTTTTGTAAAAATCAGTTCAGTAGTTTCTGTGTGATCCTGCTGACAGTCCAACCACCCACAAAAACTGTCTCTGGTGGGACATTGCCCTTGATTATACTGTATGTTACACAACATTTGAGTAAATCCGATTACATTCAAGTGGATTCATTTCCTACAGACACATTCCTAGCATGTGACATAAACAGAAACAGTTCTGGTTCAATCACCGCATATACTTAGTCTTAATAACATCATAGCTTCTTATGAGTGTTTCCTTGCATGTGTATGACTAAAAGCAGATGGTGACATTTGTCCCATCTTGCTCTATTTCATAAGTAAATACTCCCCAGCAGTAGTTACCATACACTAATGGGTTATATTTCTGTCTCAGGTATCCCCAGTAGAGGTCATGCTCTGCAGAAGACGCACAGTTCACGGTGCAATAAAAGCTGAGACCAGTTCTGGTCAAATCCTTTATTACTGTCCCAGTGCTCAGACCTGAGGCTGCAAAGGACATGGCACAGCTACAACTGCTCTCTCTTCACAATGTCTTTCTGACTTTGTACCGTCCTGAAACAGGCTCTTTGTTTCTGCTTTATTTGTCTGTGAATAACAAACTGCATCAATTAAGTTTTTACTGGCTTTCTTTCTTTTCATCTCCCATTTTCTCATTTCTCAACACTTGTTTTCTTTTTATTCCTTTCTTATCACAGCTCATAATGCAGTGTCCCAATTTCCTCCCATCCCTTCTGTCTCACACTTTGCACTAAAGTTTGGATGAGTCATCATCAGTTTAGGAGAGATACATTTTTGATAGACATGTCTTAACAAGTCTGATATATTCTGATACGTGTGTGTGTGTGTGTGTGTGTGCGCACAAGGCTGATGGAGATTTTGTCAGTAGGCAAATATTTCCTGCTCTATGGTTCAGTAAATGGGCCAAGAACGTCCGCCTAAACATTTCATTCAGTTATACTCAAGTTAACAGTCACTGTTGTTGGGCTCCCTGCTGGCACTATTAGCAATATGATTCTCACTCGTGCACTCTGACTTGCCAAATACTAATCAAAATATCTCAATATAATTTTCTCGGGTTAATTTCTAACAACTCAGAGTGTGGAGGCTGATGAGATCAGGCCAAGGCCAGATCAACCTGCTAGGCGGCCCTGAAGCCAACATCTCCAGTTGGGACTCTACTGACCCCCCACCTTCCACTCTCTGTGCAATGTCTATGTAGCCTGTTGTGTCTGTTGGTGATTTTAATTAGGAATTTCCAACTAAACCTAAACTAAACTAATTTCCAACTAAAACAACAATGTGTTTCAAAGTAAATTGCGAGGAAATCAAATTCAAATTTGCAAAACCAATAAACCAGTGCTTTTTGGGGCCCATGGGGCTCTATGAGCTTGGGGGAATTATCCATGCTGCTCAGTTGGTGATTCAACCTCAAATAAGTGCTTTGCTATCACTGCGCTCCATGACATGCTTTTGAAATGATTAATTATTAGTTGATATAATTGACAACTAATTATAGTAATTATTATTGCTGGGCCGTGTCAAACTGACCTGATTTGCTTTTCCATCGTTAGTCTTACTGCACCATGTTGAGCTGTGCAAAGCTGCGCCGGTGATGGATCTGCTCCAGATTAAGCTGGGCCCAATTTGCTTAGAAAGACGTTTCTTATAGTCAGTGTGTTCAGCGAGGAGGTGGCTTCATACAGCGTATCAAGCTAAATCCCAAGTCTCTAGAAAACCCCCAAATCCCAAACTGGTTTGAAAAGACATCAGTTACACTCTAGACACGTGGTTGAGCTTGTGCACCCACTTCAGACAGGGTGTGCGCTAATGACTTTAGCTTATTAGCTACTGTGGCGATTTGGGCTTAATAAACAGTGTAAATAACATCTTTTTGAGTAAATTTGGATTCTCAGGACTTCCTAAGACTTAGATAATGCTTGCTGACATTTTTTGTTTGTTTGTTTGTTTTTTAAGTCCTAATTTACTTCAGTTGTATAGGAGAATGCTGCTGCACTGTTAAGCTCTGATGCTCCATAAATGTTGCATGAACTGTTCCTCAAAGCTCTGTTACAGTATTTAATATTGACTTAACTTTTACTTAGAATGACCTTTGCTCAATAGTTACTGGGATTGTTAAGCAGTACAGTCATGCTGGCACAGAGGCTAGAGAGCATGTGTTTATTTCCCCCATAATGCACCTCATGCATCTTATTTACTCTAACGTCCAGTCTTACACAGCTTATATAACAAACAATGGCTGGCTTCATTACAGCACAACAGCAAATACAAATTAAATCTTTATTTGCATAGCTCGTAATACTAGTCTGAAAGAAGCTCAATAATACCCACATTATTCAACAATATGTTATAAACAATTAGTACTGACTCGTCATAGATCTTCATTATCAGAACGTCAACGTAACACTCACTAAGGACAAACCTTGTGCAGTCAATCACTGAAAGGGATTCATTTTAACAGTGTCGCAAATATATTAACGTTAAAAATATAAAGCTTGACCCAAATGTCTATAACACTATCTGCCGCATAGGAATTTAGCTGTAGCTATCCAACAAATACCAAGCGAAGAACAAATAAGGTGTAATGTTATGTTGTATGTAGTGTTAGTGTAAATTGTATTTTATATTTTAAATACAATGTTCTTCCGAAATGTGAAGATCAGTGGAATTTTACGTACAATGTGCCTCAGCTGCTTCCTAAATAGCAAACTTTCCACTTGCTACCAACCGTGCCCTCTATTCTTTCTGCAAACAATTGGCCGCTCCATCTGTCAGGACCCTTATATGTCAAGGTCCTTGTGTGGCTGCCATGTTTGTGAGTGTATTGCCAAAGGTCAGCTAAACAAAGGTAACCTGAACAGCACTGTACACGGAGCAGATGCTTTAGCCTTTTCCCTCTGCTCTGTAAGAACCAGAACACACTCTCTGACACACACACACACACACATACGCAGGAAAGGATGAATTGCTGTCAAAACATAACATTTCACTGTTGTTTAAGATTTCATGTCGATGTCATTTTACCAGTGACCACCAGACAGTTTATTCTAATGACTATAGTGGAAAAATGTGGTTTTCAATGACCATTAGGTAAATTTGGCATAACATGTAGTGATTTATGGTCCCCTCAGGATGAATCATTGATTACTTCATCAACCCCCTGACTTTGAACAGCCAGCTTTCCCCAACTGGTGCTGAATTAGTGACCAGGTTGCTGTGTCTGAAGCACTGAGATTGAGAATTTCTTCATGTGACAGTTCCTTTTTGTGACCAAGATTCAAGACTAATTTGTTTTTACATTACAAGACTGAATTAAATTATTTTAACTGAGATTTTGATCTTTTTTAAAGTACTTTCTTTGCCTAAACCCAACAAACAGTTGATAATATAACCCCCTATTTGATAATATCTACCATAATATGGGAACTGTTTGTCAGCAAGCTTTACCTTAAAGTCTAACCAGACGTTTTATATGAGGTATTATTGCTAACTTGACCGCAGAGAACTTTACATACAAAACTGTTGCTAGAGGGGTAGGTAGAGCGTCATAGTCTGAAGCTTAAAGGGATATTCCGGTGTAAATTTAATCCATGGTCTAACACACCGTGACACTGAGTAAGACTCCCCCTCGAGAGATCAAGTTTGCAGACAGCTAGCTCATGTAGTTTTAGCAACCTCAGAAAAAGACTGCACAATAACAATACATTGCAGTATAAGCCTCCACCAAGAAACCACCATCAAAAAGCCACAAATAATGCTCAGAACAGAACCAGTACAAATAGGGCCCCAGCACATAGTTCGAGGCATCAAACCTCCACTGGCTTTGCCGGATTTCTATTGTAAAGTGAACACAGCTCACCACTCTCCTGCTGCAGCTTGCTCGTTGGGGAAGCCCTGCGAATCGAGCTGTGTTTGCTTTACAATAGCGATCCGGCTAAGCTAGTGGAGGTTTGATGCATCGATCTATGTGCTGGGACCCTATTTGTAATGTTGCTGAAGTTTGGTGCTGTTCTGAGCATTATTTGTGGCTTTTTGATGGCAGTTTCTTGTTGGAGGCATATACTGCAGTGTATTATTATCGTGTGGTCTTTTTTTGAGGTGGCTAAAACTACCGGAATATCCCTTTAAGGCCACTGACCAAGCTGCTTATATATTAAACGAGTTTGGGATGAGAACATGTTGGCTCATGTTAACAATTTTTAAACCCCTTGAAGGTCACAGGTCACTCAAGTTTGTCTCAGAGCGTGTGGATTGATATTTTTTGATAAAGTGATTTAACGAGCAGTATCTCATTTTTGAGACGAGTAAGCGACAGACATCAAAAATCCTTCACAGACGTCTTTTATATGGATTACCCTTTCATTCTGTTGCACCTTGGATCACTTGAATTGACTTCTGTGCTTAGACCTCTTTCAGGTAAGGCTTAAACATTGTTCTTTGGTTTGCTTGACATACAAAAGCTTTTAATCTAGCGGAAAAGCTCAGAGAATGAAAGAAATCTTAAACCCATCTGTCTTTCTGCCTTACAGAAAAAAAAAAAGTCTCCTTCGACGCAAAAGCAATTGTGTCATTTAGAGCCAGGAGTGTGCACATTTTAATTCAAATCAAAGGCTTCTGCAGGTGGTTGATTGATTCCTTCTTCCTGGGTGAAGGTGCGATAACCAGTGAAATCAAATACACAACTGTGGTCACAATTAAACTAGCTTCAGCGGAGAGAGTTAGGAGACGTGTAATTGAAAGACTC
>CAEMYA010000647.1:163780-174568 GCA_903131615.1 Diplodus sargus | reverse complement strand
TTATTATGGGGAACAGCCACTAAAATAGGCCAACAAGACAAGTAGTGAGTCACAAACAAGGGGCATGAATTAATGACAGAGAAATGGAAGTTCCATTACCGTGGGCTACTTGATGTACCGCGTTTCTTCCTCATTTCTTTCCAGGGGAGACCAAACAAGACCTATTCAGAGTTTCTTTCTTTCTCTCATTCATGTATCACAATCATGCTCCGTCTCCATATTCCCTTTTTCTGTCTCTCGCTGAGTCTGTCTCCATGACCAGAGTAAAAGCTATTAACCATTTATTTACATTTCCCCCCCTGATTGCCTTGTACTCCATCTCTCTCATCCTTGTGCTCCCGAGAGAGCCGTGGCGCCGAAGCATTCAGACGACCAACACGCGCCCACGCACAGTCCGGCACTAAGTACAATCGCCATCATCGCTCACCCGATTTTGTTTTTCATCCATGCAAATCAGCAAACACACTTTGAGTGCGGTGGCGGGCTTGAAATGCTTTTAATGTCTTGCTAAGTTGTCACGATAGAAGCGTGTCTCTCCTTGGTAATGGCCCTGTGACTACACAGTGCAAATAGGCATTGTGTGACGAGCCAAACTGTCTTGCGTGTCAGTACAACGTGACACGGCATTGATCCTTGAAGGACAATTCTCATTTCATTCACCGACACTGCACATACAGATCAGAGGCGGCAACACCTGAAGAGCTGGTAGGGATTCGGTTTGTCTCAGTATGCCTCTCAGGTGCACTTACTTTCCTTTAAACCTCCAATTAAAGCAGACATAAAGTCTGGCTAAACTGCTGACAGACTTACAGCCTGTCCGACTGCCATATTGCTCACCTCTTGACCTGTCAGACTTTGTAAAGATGGTAACCAGCAAATGACGGCCCGCAATAAGCGATCAGCCCAAATAACCCTGATCAGAGCCTGTTTTGTTTATGAAAGTCAAGCCTTGATTTATGAATATCAAAAACAGCATAACAGGCTTAAAAATGTACTGCTATATGCAACAAGAAACATTATGTAAACAATCGTCATTAAACATGTAGGTTTCATCAAATTCTGCTTTGCCCTATTACAAAAAAACGCCAATGATCTTGCTAACAATGGTGTCAGCTGATGTAGCCGTGGGTCATTTGTAGCTGAAGCTGGACGTGTCATACAGCCTGCCAAGGTACAGCAGGCAGCATGCATCAATCTGCAAGCAACAGAGATTGATTGCTGCTTTCTGGAGAGTTCTCACATTAACCCTGTGAAAATGACCAGTTTACATGAACTTCATTACCCGATACAGTATTACTGGTTTATGGTAATAGAGATTTTGGTAAGAGACGGGAGAAATATAAATACGCTTTTATCCACAGCAGTCCAAATCATTGATGTTTGAGTCATCCTGTGAATGTCATTTCCGGACCATCATATCATAATGTGACTATGCTCACCTTTTCTGATTTGTTATTCAAAACTGTTCATCAGTGAACTATGGTTATGAGAGATCCACGATGACAAATAAAGGTGTCCTATAAAAAAATATACTATGGTGTCACACTTACGAATGCTGAAATGCAGACATGAACTGCAGTCACATGCTTGGCAGCCTTTGTTGCCTGGAAGTTCCTCACCGTCCTCTCCACCTCCCAACATAAAAACCTTTTGGACAAATGTCAATTGGCTACAGTAAGTAGGCTATGACATGGAAACATTTGGGTGTATCTGTGGTTTTGCAGAAACGTAACTGCTAACATGTATCCTTACAAGTAGGCTGCTATGAGATAGCTGTTATAGCAGCTAGCATGCTAGCAGATTAGCAAGCTAGTCGTAGGGCTACTTTGATGCTCCCTGTTTGTCAACCTCACTTCATAAGTCAGAGCAATCAATTGAGAGTCTCCCAGTGCTGAATGTAGCCTATCACACTAAAATAATTGAACATTAACACACACATATTTTTTGTGCTTTAAATTAATATCTGTAAATAAAACTGCACCTTATTGTCTGGCACCTTATGTACCACTTACATTTACTCCACATCACCTCAGCGTTTTATTTTATTTCGTAACTACTTAAGCATGTTATTGTATATAGTACTTTACTGTTGTTTTTACATATTGTGTATACTACTTTGTTTCTTACTGTTTCTATATTTGCCCTATGTTGATTGTACTTGTACTTGAATATAACCGTTACTATGATAACCTAATTTCCGTCCATCCATCTATACATCCATCCACCTTAACATATAGCTTAAAGCACTAATGCACCTTATGTAAATATAGACTGTTATTATTGTTCGTAAAGTTGCTTTTAGGTGAAAAGGGGACTGTGCATTTGATGTAAGCCAACAAACACTGGAATAGGTAATGTGTTAAATCAGTAAAAATAAAACAAGATGTACTGATACTTTACATAAATTGACTTATTGATTTGTGCAGCACACTATCCAAAATAATTAACTTCAAGGCTGGCAAAGCAGCAGAAAGTGTAAAAGCAGCACAGACATTATAGTTGGGCTGTTTATGTTAATGGCCCTGATGCCTCTCAGTGAATGCGCTGATTTAATATCACTGCTGCTCTTTCTTCTGAAATATTAAGTCAACAAGGTATAATTTATTAAGTAAGGCATTCATTTCCTTGTATATTATGTTCTCTCTTGCATTCGCTCTCTAGAGGGCAATGGCATACCTCCACAAAACCTCAACAAAGGTTTGCCTGCTCTCCTGGAGTTACTCGCTCTCTCTTTCTCTCTCTGGGAAGGCTTGTGGTGACACTGTTGTGGAGGAAAAGCTCTGCTGCGTCTCCTTGTTGTTACCGGCTGCGCTCGCATCACTGCCCAACAGGTAGGGGTTAGCAACACATAGCACACGCACAGCTGTGCAACTCTGGGCTGCAGAGATCAGAGAGGATCCAGCTGATGTTGGGTAGATGGGACTGGTCAGAGGGTAATGGATAGAAACACAGGGAAGAGGAAGACCAAAGGGATTGGGTGAGTGGCAGAGAAAGAGGGGTAAAAAGAAACATCAGAGAGTTCAACAGAGGGATTAAAGGTAAATAGATTCTGGGCAAAAAGCAAAATAGGTAATAACATATTAAAGACAAATGGGGCTGAATGTGGAGCAGGATAAAGGACAAAATAATACTACAGAGAAGCAGACAAAGGCTGCACCCCTGCCCAAGCTGACTCACAGATGTGGGCAGTGATAAACCGACACTGGTAACCGAACCTGTTGTGGAAAATTAAGCAATGGAACAATTTCTTTGACTAAGGTGGCAATTCTCTCTCACTAGATTAGCTACTGGCTCCGCTGGACATTAGCTTTCCTTAACTGGTAACTAGCATTCCTCGGATAGCAACTCACTGGATCAGCTACTTGTGCGGCATGAAATTGGCTTTCCTCAGCCTGGAAATAGTTTGCCTCGCTTTGCTTGACATTAGCGTTCCCCAGCTGGTGATTAGCATACCTCAGCTAGCAATCCACTGGATTAGTTACTGGCTCAATGGGACATTAGCCATCCTGGGCTGGCAACTATCATTCCTCAGCTAGCTACATTAGCTAGCAATTGGGCTCTCTTATATATTTTATCGTCAGCCTGGAGCCAAATGTGGCACATTACTGCTACCAATTGTTGATATATAGGATTATCCAGATTCTATCAATTACTCTCAAGGTGAAAAGCGATGGACCACACATATTCTCCTCACAACATTATTTTGTTGTAATTTCTGTATTTTCATTCTTAACACAATGTGTCTGTTGTGTTTGTGACACACCCTGCCAATGACTCTACAAACACAGCAGGTCAGTACTGAAACTTCTATTTTAAAAAGGTAGCATTAAATGTGTCGAATGTCGAATCGTTACGTTTACTGACTGATTCGGACAATTGTCATCTGTTTTCCTATTTTATATTTTACATTTAATCAAATTTAAAGTTTCAGTTTGCTTAAATCATGATAAAAGACATTACTTCTGATTTTAGTAGTAAAAAAAACATTTACATCATGCATCACAGATTTGTTGTCACCACACTAACCATGGCTGGCTCAATTAGGTCTTAACGACTTCTGTGTATATAATATGAATTTATAACAACCTAATTGGAGCTGTTTGACTGTGGTAACAAGAAGCAGCCCGCTATGCAATGATTGGTTCCTTTACCAGATTAACTATAACTTCATTTAAGGTTTATTATGCAATGCAGTTTAGACCGTGGACTTTAAAACATTAAGACATATTTCTTGTCTAGATTGTTCTTTGTTTGAGTCTAATTGTGTTGAACTTCATAAGAAAGTAAATGTAGTCATTTTCTTTTCAGTAGTAAAAAAACAAAACAAAACCTTTTATTCTCACTCTTGAAAAGGGCTACAGTGTTCTCTTGGGTTCACTTCTTCAAAAAGATACCTTTAATTTTCTTTTGCATTTGCAAAATCCCTGACAAAATAGCCTCATCTGAAGTTCTGCCATCCCTCTGTGTGATTACATTAACTGTAATGGTGTGCAGCCAAGTGTCACTTTGTGCTCAGCACTGAGGATACATCCCATCTTTGATGTGTCGCTGTCGGTGTGTGTGTGCAGTGCATTTCCCCTCAAATACTCAGGTACTTTGCTGCACAATAACTATCTGGTCCGTGTGTTACAAAAAGTCACATGGCCATGTCTTTGATTGCATGGACCAAAGACATATCTTGAAACTTGTTCAGCAACAAACCTGCCATGTAGATGTGTGAAGTAGATTGGACTAAGACCCCAGGAAGCCCAGAGACGTGTTGGTGTGTCAACCAGGGCAACTGTCGCTAACAGTTCGCTACATCAGCTACACCGCTGGCTGTTTGCTCTATCGCTCAACAATATAATGGTCAGACTTTCTCTCTCCCTTGGACACAGTGAAACTTGTGAATATAAAACTGGCCACCACTGCTATGAAGAAGAGCCAAAAAGTCTTTAAACTGTAACAGCTGACTGAGGTCCAAGATCTTTGAACTCTAAAAAGGTCTTTATTGATCTGACACTTGACTATAAAATCGACATGCTGTCAAAATATAGGCCCTGGTAGGGCTCACACATCTGAGAACTTCACCTCTCACCGTACCAAAATCTTACACAGTAGAGCCGCTTCTTTACTTGTAGACTTGAACTCTGAAATAATCTCCCTCTGAAACTAGTCAGCTCTCAGATTAAAGCTATTAAGCTTCTTTTCAAACTTAGAGTTTTAGCCTTGCTTTACACTTACTTCATTGCCCCCTTTTTTTTTGCTTTTACTGCATTTGCTGCCATAGTTGAAACAAGCGGACACAGGCAGGCTCAAACATAATCTGCTGAAGTGCTCTTGCTCTGTATAAATGTCCTCAAATTACTATTTGGTATCTGATTATGAATAGGCCTTACGTTTCTTTATAAAGAATGGTCCCTCACCTCTTCTCATGTGCAGCTGTCTAAACAGTAAATCTCATTTGAAGGTCCTGAACTTATTATTTTTACCTGAAGCATTTCCATGTGTCTTGAGGATGAGCCACACTCACTGGTGAGCATAGGTGCAGTGCTGCCAAGAGGACACGGGTGCAACAGAATACACAATTTAGTCCTTTTCATATTGTTTTATGTAATGTAAAATAAGCAATTGTGTAACCAAGGTTAAAAGTCTCTTAAAAAACAGTAAAATGCATGTTAAAACCCAAGACATCTTTAGTAAAAAGAGATACATTCCTATGAAAAAATCAATTCATAAAATATGATATTAATGTTAAAGATTAAAAACAGATTTGAGCAGTGATAAAATAAATAAATAAGAAGTTTATTTTGAAACAGATGGGTGGAGACGAGCTGTTAGCCAATCAGGCAGAAGCCCGGTCTGTTGACCTGCTCAGAGGAGAGTTCACTTTCTTTTGAGCTGCTGGGAGGAGAAAAAAAAGCAACCCTTGCATCGAGCATGGTACTTACCTCGTTAAGAAAATACAATAAAAGTTGATAAAGCTAAATAAAAACTCACTGAGAGAATCCCTGTGGAGCCCTGAACGTGTGAGAGTTTCTTGTTCGTTTTTTTTTATTTTTCTACTTACCTGGTTAAGAATTGTGTTATAGTGTACATTGTCATGTGTTTTACTTTATCTTCCCATCATTGTATTAAAGGGGAAGCATTATTGTTTCTCAAAGAAAGTACTACTGTGTCTGAGTCATTTCTGGTGTATTGTAGAACTTCTGATCCCCCTGGCCCACTAACGCTACCCGCTAGCTACGAGTTAGCAATCAGCACGGTCTCCACATGCAAACCCAGAGACCCGGTCGGTCAAGCAGTACATACACACACCCTCTGCCGGTTCTAAGTTTTCGAGATGTTGTGATATAATGCATTTGAAAATGTTTTCTAAACTGGAATATGTTAGCATAGGCCAGGGCAAAACGAGTGTATGGTTGACTGCTACATCACAGCACAATTGACACTCCAAGCCAACCGTTTTGTGTAATGAGTTTCTTCTCCTGGAGTTTATTTATGAGTGATCCTATTTTGTGCTGTATGTAGCTTTTGGCGTAGCTATACATTTAAGATGAATTTGATGTCACTTCTCTTTTTTTTAATTTTTATATAGGCCAGTACATCATTACAGTTACCTGCTAGCACTACAAGAGATATTAGCTAAGACGCAGTGTTGGCTCACAACTCTCATCTATGACTCTTCATTCATATACAGAAGTGAAGTGTTCTAGATTGCAAATTGCTTTTGATCAAGTGTAACAATGAGCTGTTGCAGCCTTCAGTGCTTGAATGTATACTGTAACAGTGCTGTCATGTTTTACTCCTATCCATATCTGGTAATGCTTTGCAGGTAAATTAAATTGTGAAATACGAGAAACTTTACAACACTGGTTCTACTGCAATTTTCCTGTAAACATAACGTTTTGCTTATTGCACTGCAGGCTACGTTGATGCACTTTTGGACCTGATCTTCGAGAAGGTTTTCCAGGACCCTGCCCCATATGTGAACGAGGTGCTGAAACTCATAATCCCTGAAGACCTCTCGGCTCAGTATGATAGACCCGACAAGCTAGACGTTATAGCCAGTCAATGTGTCAAGGTTCAACCGAGGACAGGTCTGAACCCAACATACTGTCCTTCTGCACGAATCCTCAGCACCACGCATGCAGCAAAACTCTAACTCTCTGCCCCAGAGAGCCCCAGCACCAGCTTACAAAGCTTCTGTAGGCTATATTGAATTGTGTTCAGCCAATATAAAGTCAGCACTGAATGTTCATATCCATGGCAACTAGATACTTTCTTTGTTATTATTTTCATATTGAAGTTAATATTTAAAGTTCAACTCTTCTTCTTCTGCACAAGAGGAGGTCGGCGGAGAGTTTTTCAAAGTTTTCTATCTTCCCTGTCTTTGTTCTAAATTGTCTTTCTTTCTATTCTTTTCTGTTTGCATCAGGTCAGGTAAGATCTGATTGTTTGGTGCTTTAAACATGTGAAATCGAGCTGAAAATCGGCGTTGAAGTGGGCGAGATGGCGTCAGCTGAGACGCCATCTCTGTCCCTCCGACACGGCGTGAGGCTGGTCCCCGGGCCCGGGGTGCCGGTGGAGGTGGTGCTGCTGGCTGTGGGAGAAGTGGTCGGGCATGATCAGCTTGTCTATGCCTCCAGAATGAATAAGGCTGTGGTGGTGTCCGTGAAGGAGGAGCGGAGTGTTCATGTGTTGGTGGAGAGTGGGGTGACTATCGAGGAAATGTTTGTGCAGGTGTCTCCTCTGGCAGTGCCGTCCACCAGAGTCACTGTGTCTGGTAGGGGTGCGCATTGGCACTGCCCTCACGATTCGATTCAATTCGATTCTACGATGCATTGCGATGCATCAAAATTCTACTGCACACGACAAGGCAAATGTTTCATCAGTCATGAGGCAATACAAGCAGTCAGATATTGAACAACAGATTTTATTGGCTGCTATGTGTATATTATCACTCTCCTGTTTCCCCAGGTGGTCCCCTCTGTTAATCCAAACTCGCGGACAGTTTATAATCATATGGATGCTGTTATAATGTGTAGTGGTCGCTGTGATTTATTTTCGTCACAAACACTCGGTGAGTTAAAGTTGTTTGCCGGTGACAGACGCTGTTTTTGGAGCAGAAATGTGAGGAAGAGTCGGGAGGACAGGCGGGAGGACGGACACTGCTCCATGTACAGCTGTGGTATTTGTTTTCCTCATATAAGTTGCCAAAGACAGTTACAGTTACTACGTTACTCTTGTTCAGTCCTGTAACGTTGCTTTGTGGGACATTTCTCTGTATTTAGTTGAGTGAAGGACCTGTGTAGTTATCAGACTGTCAGACCGACACGCCCTCGCTCCGCGCCTCCGGATTAGCCGTTCACACTGGGACGGCCCTGATACTGTTGTTGTTATGCTAGCTAGTGCTGCCGCTTAGCATGTAGCTACAGGCTGCGCATGTCATTGCAACGTTGCTCCGGAAATGCCCCCGGAAGTAATTGAAACTTTACAACTTTATTGTCCACTCAAGGCCAGAAAATAAACAGTGACATAATCGATTATGGCACGTTGCTGCATCGATGCTGCATCGTGCATGCCCCGCATTGCAATGTATCGCCAAATCGATTATTGTTGACACCACTAGTGTCCCCCCGTCCATCCCGAATGAAGTGCTGGAGAGGGAGCTACGGAGGTTTGGAAAGTTCACCAGCGGGTTTAAAACAGTGGGTCTGGGCTGCAAGGACCCGAAATTACAACATGTGTTGCCGTTGAGAAGACAGGTGTTCATGTTTCTGGATGTGTATGCCAGCGCAGGGCTTATGAAGTGCTTTGAGTGTGGTGATGTTGGACACAAGCGGGTGTTGTGTCCACACTGGCAGATCAGGGTCGGCGCAGCCGCTCAGGCGGTGGCCGACTCGGATGCCACTGCAGCTCCAGCGGTGGGGAGCGCTGGTACCCCTGGTGTTTGTCGCTGCTGTCACGGCTCCCGTGTCGGACCACAGGGCTGGTGATAAGACGCCTGTGGCGGTCTCAGATACTGACGGAGCACCAGGCAGTCAGCTGCCCGTTGTGGGTGGCTGGGAGGGTGCTGGGGCTGCGGAGGTCGAGGTGATGGAGGCTGAGCCATCGACCAGTGAACAAAGCAGTAAGGGCTTGTCCAACAGTCAGGTAGTGAGTGAGGATGAGGAGGAGGAAGAATCTGAACAGTGATATGTATTCTGAACAGTGATATGTATTCTGTTGAGGAAATTAATGATTTTCTTGATGACATGTTTGGGAAATCTGTGAAAAGATTATTGTAAAAGATTATTTTCAGGATATAACAGATTTCTCAGATCTGCTGCAGTTCTACAGAAGCAGGTTGGATTTGAAGAATTAAATGAAAAGAAATGCTACCGGCTAAAGAGCACTGAAGAAGACTTCTCCGAAGAAGAGAAACGTGCCTTCTTTTTTAACTTGGAAAATCTCTTCCTGATGAGGGATGTAATAGACATCTGCAAAGTGTTGGACACAAACATCGGGATCATGTCGTTGGACCAAGAGAAGGCTTTCGACAGGATTGACCACACTTATTTGTTCAGTGTTTTTTCATGCATTTGGTGTTGGGGATGTATTCACATCATGGGTGCAAACTGTTTGGTGAAAGTTGCGGGGGGGGGCCACAGGCTGAAAGTCTAATCACCACCAGATTGCCTGATCGATGACATCCAGAAAGACCTTGTGGACTTCTTCTGGACTGGGAAGCACTGGATCAGGGCTGCATCACTCTATATGCCAGTGGAGGAAGGAGGACAGGGCTGCCCTACTAAGGCAAAAGACCTTAACTCTCCAGAGTGTGAAACTGAGAAAAATGACTTTAAAGTTATCTTAATGTCCTGACAATTGAGTTATAGGTATAATATTGTAATTTTCACAGTTTGTAGTGTATACCTGTATTAATCTATCTACAATGTATTTTTTTAACTCAAATTTGACCTTTGACCCTTTTTCGGAAGTTACTGTATTCTGCCTTAGCATTGCCCATAAAATGACAATTGGTTATACCAAGGCAAAAGACCTTAACTTCTATTTTATAGCACAATGTTATGACAACAATGATAACTTTCACTTAAATTGTAGCCAATATTGACCCTATTGAACTCACTATCATAAAATGGCTTTATAGTTATCAACATCATATGAAAATGATAGATCAATACGTTTTTTTCTGTAATTTATACTCATACTAGTACCACACAGGCAGTCGCATGATTTTTTTTCGCACACTCTCTCTGACAGACATCAGTATTAACAATGAGAGTGTTTTGATGTTTTAATGCATATAAAACATGTACTTCTGTTTGGATATGAGGCACCAATATAGACTCATTCATTGCATGAAAAGTGGGATTTTCGTCCCTGTAAACGCCCGAAAAGTTAACGACAATTTACAGCCTGCAAACGCCGCGTTCGCTGTGCCACAAATTGTCGGAAACGAACCATGACGTCAGTGGAGCTCCCGGAGGTGCGAACGCCTCTAATTTGCATATGAATAGCAGCGAAACCACGCCTGGCCAGAGAATGTGTGGGCTGGCTTGAACATCCTCACTCAGTATTGGATGAAACCACTACTTTTAAACACGAAAAATCATTTGTGATTGGTTGGCAGATCTGCCACTATCGGTCACCCCGGGTCATTATAAATGTAAACCCCACCCCCATATATATATATATATTTATATATATATATATATATTTATATTTATATTTATTTATTTATTTATAATTTATATATTATTTATATTTATATTTATTTATTTATAATTTATATATTATTTATAT
>CAEMYA010000647.1:143934-162799 GCA_903131615.1 Diplodus sargus | reverse complement strand
CATGCAAATTTTAACATTATCTTTAACTTGGTCTCAGGAGAGAGAAAAAAGAAATAAACAATCTTTTTACATAACATTGGCCATTGCTAGTGACATACACAGTAATTAATCTAGCATATTTTAATTCAATAAATGAATTCAAGCTCAAATTTAAGAGTCTATATTCCTTTTAGAAAAATGTCACCTGGGGTAAAACTCCCCCTGCTACCCTGATTTGCATTTGTATAGCTCACAGCATTTTCATTTACATGTTAAAGCCTCCCCTAGAATCAGGGGGAGGGGGGTCATGGGGGGACAACTGCCAAGCAAGGCCCACGTCAGTTTTCGACAATTTACGTCAGTTTTCAGTGTTGCCTGCAAATTGCCGTGAATTGTCACAAACCTGAAATTCCACGACAATCTACAGTGCTGCATACTGACGAAAATCCCACTTTTCATGCAGTGATTGTTTATGTGGATAACCAGTAGCCTAGAACAGCAAAGATATTTCATAATCATCCCATTGTAGCATCTTAATGTTGAAAGTCAGTCTGCTGAAAACACATTAGGAATTAATATTTCTTGGGATTTTACTTGCAGTATTTGCATTATTATCATAAATACAGGAATAAACTTTGATGATGTGTGTAGGTCTTTTCAAAAATTATGAATGAACACTGTATTGATATATTTTCCTGTCTTTACAACGTGACACCTATGACATCAATGAGTCACATGGTGGATTCGTCCAATGATCAATTTTATTTTCTTTCTTGGATAACCAGATGTGACATCGAGCTCAGGAAACTCCCTGCTTTGCGACTAGATTTAATTTCTCCTTAAACCCACAGCTACACTTAATTCTAGGATTGCGTAGATAGATTTGACAGCCTGTTGCTGACAACCTGGGAGTTTTGATTAGCCGGCAGCAAGTTTAAAAACTTGTGGTGGATTTAATGGATTTGCTTTTTCATCGGATGTTTGGCATGGATTTTAACCAGGGTTCAGCAAAGGTAGGCTGTAAATTACTATATTCCTGTTGCTGGTGCGTGGGTGTGTGTGGAAGGTGTGTCGTTTCAGCTCCAACCAACTCGCGTAGTTTACAGTCAGTTGACTGTCATTGGCAGCCGAGAGCTAACGTTAGCCTATGAGAAGCACATTTTATTTCGCTTGTACATGTAGCCTTGTATTACGGGTTGTGAATGAAGATATCCTATAAGCCATGCTCTAAAGCACCGCTTGTTACTGGATACGTTGTTGATTATGGCTTGCAAAGTGTTTGTGTCGAGTTTGTGAAGTAGGTTAGCCTACTCGTTTGCACCGCTAGCTTAAGGCTAACGCTAGCTTTTACTGGACCGTAACTTCATCCATGTGTTCAGGAGCAGCGTGAAACGAAGGCAGAGAGAGGTATCTGACGTTACGATCTTCTGCCACAGTTTCCCCTTGGCTTTTTGAAGTTACGGCAAAAACATAATCTTATTTCCCCCCCAAAACAACTGAATTGACACTTGATGTTTGTCTACATGATAAAACGTATGTTTATTGTCCCAAAAATGACAATAACTCATTTTCGCCCAAAATCGAAGTTACGACCTTTTGCCTTAGTGCGGCAGAGGGACTGGTGGACATACTAAACTGATGTCCTTCAGACTGCAGACTGTCCAGAGGCTGCACTATCAGTGTGGTCTGCGGTGGTGGGAGACTGCGGAGCAGCTTCTGAGGGCCTCCAGTCTGTGTTGTGCTCTGCAGAGAGCTGGTTGTGTAAAACTTGGTCATCTGCTACACAGCGCAGAGACATCTCTTCAGGGATTGGCTTGGAAGATGGACATCAGGTCCTCCAGGATCCTGGAAAGAATGGTGAAGGAGGTTTGTGCCTCCCTGCTGGGGCCCATGAGGACCTACGTTGAAAATCAAACTTGTGGTGAACAGTGGGAGGACGTACGTATCTGCGGCTTTCCAGCTCTAACTGTTGCTCCTGTGGTCAGGAAGTGGCAGGAGGAGGGGGACAAGCTCTTAACCTCCGTTACTCCCAAGCTCAGAAAATTTGAGACTGTGCAGAAGAAGCCGCTGTACCAGCTGTGTCTGAAGGTGTGTCATCTGATCTCCCTGGTTTGAGTGAAAGTGTCGAAGCGGACCGAGTTGTTTGGTCAGGATAAGTGCACGACAGGCAGCTGGAGGTCCTTGTATAAGCTGCCTGTAGAAAAGCGTTCAGCTGATCTGCAGTGGAGGATTATACACGGAGCAATAGCTACAAATAGATATATAGCACACCTGGACCCTGGTCATGAGAGGGGCTGTCTGTTCTGTGCACAGGATGAATCTCTGGTTCACCTGTTTGCCGGTTGTCCCCGCCTCGCTGGTTTGCTGGGGGTGGTAAAGTTGTGGTGCACCGGTATTGGGGAACAATTTTCTTTGGATCTGTTTATATATGGTCCAAAATACAAGGTGAGGAAAAAGAAGGTATGTGTTCTGGATCTCCAGGAAGAACAAAGCAAAGGGGTTCAGGGTGAGCAGGTGATAAAGGGGCTGCTGGCTGCACGTATCAGGGTTGAACATGCTTATTATCAAACTGTTGATGATCAGGGGTTCGTTTCACAAAGCAGGTTCAACAAACTCTGAGTCTAACCCTGAACTCTGAGTTGATCTACTCTGAGATAGGAAGCTCTGAGTTTTTGGTTTCAGAACAGCTGATTTGGGTTAGTTTGATCAACTCGGAGTAGTTTCACCTGGAGTTAAGCGTGTGCACCACAAGTATAGAAAGACAGCATCAGTGGAGCCCCGATTCGACGAGTCACCATGGCAACGGGGAAGAGGAGGGCTACGTTTTTCACCCCACTGGAATTGGAAATATTAATGCACTCATACGGTGAGTTTGCGCACGTTTTTAGAAGGAAGTTTAACACCGCTGCAGCAGCAAAAGAGAGGGAGACGGTGTGGGAGAACATTGCTGCTCGGGTCAATGCGTAAGTTTAAATGTAGTTCTTTGCAATCACAATAATATTACAGGGGGAAACTGCTTGAGTGGTAGCCTATTAATTTATTTCATTTAGGTGCAATCCCGCGGGGGAGAAGCGCACTTGGCAGCAGCTTAAGATGAAACATACAAACATTAGACCTCGGCATAATCTCATGGGGGTAACTCATTTTGATCATGTTTTACATTGTAAAGTAAATATTAAGTGGCTGTTTGACTGTACAGTTGTTCTATCCCCAACATAATGCTGACACACACTGTCGATTATTTAATTTTGTTTTGTTTTTGTTTTGTATTTATTTGTTTGATTGTTAGTTTTGTGTTTCGTGTTTGTGTGTTTCTTTCTTTGTTTTTTGGTTGTTTAGTGCTGTCGATGCACTTTTTGAGAAAAAATAATTGATAAATAAAGTCTTCTTCTCCTTCACCTTCTCCTTGTCCTTCGTCCATACATTTCAACACATGTTTACAAATATTTCTTACAATAAAACATCTTTACTAACTGTGCTGTGTTTTCATTGTTTGTTTGTTTGTTAACAAGTAAAAGATAATAAACTATAAGCAATGTAAGATAAAGGAAGCAGTTATGTACTTTTCATTGTAACACTAACACTATAAATTATTAGTATTTATTCTGACTAAAAGCTTACTGCGCTATTCCCCTCAGACGTAAAGGTCCATAGTCTGCCTGATAAATGTTCAGTGCATTCTGCAGCGCAGATACATTCATATATGCAGTCTATGCAGTAACATAAAAGTAATATTGGGGTAACACACTTAACTACTAACCACTGAGAAACATCCATGTTCATTCTTGGCTGCTTACTTTCTTCTGGAGCTTCTTGTTGTTCTGTGTCGGACTCCAGCTCGACCACGTACGGTTCCACTGCAGTCTGTTGTCCGGCAGCCATTTTTTCCACAAACTCAGCCATTGCCATGATCTCATGATGCCGTCCTCATGTCTTCTGCAAAGCAGGAAGAGGTGGGCGGCGCAAATACCGTCTTTTGGCGGCGCACGCAGTAGCTCATTAGCATTCAAATAGAAAGGCACTGAAACCGGCCACCTAGAGCTGGGCTGTGAAACAGGTGTTTCAAGAACCCTGCTGTGCTCAATCCTTCAGCTTTTTTTGACCAAAGCTTGTTACTGACATTCCATTTAGACATCAAGGAACCATGTCAAGAAGCAGAAGTGACCATAATACTGGTCTTTAAATATTCATGCCGTACCAGAGATATCACTGTACTGACATTTTGAAGAACGCTAAACCAAAGGCCAAATCAAAAGCAATGAGGGTGCTCAGAAAATCCGATCCCCTGCCCAAAAGAGGTCAGCACTGTGGACCTGGAGTAGATGAACTGCAGCAGTGCAGAGGAAGAGGACACGGTTATAGTGTAGGTCAGGGCAGGTAACTGCTGGACAGAAGAGGCCACTGCAGCTGAAGGAGGAAGCAGATCTCTGATGTATAATCAGTACACATCATGCTGATGTTTCAGAAGGAATCTCCTTGTTGCCAGCAGCAGGTCCTCCAAGAAAGCACTTGCTTTCCCACACACCCACAGGCTGTGTCCTCCTGGGCATCCAGCACAGTATGCACAGAACCGAGGCTAATCAGGATTTTCGCTGTGAGGAATCCAGAATGCAGGAGGCATTGCCTGAGGAAATTAGGCAAGCTACATCGAGCAGCACATTTTCTAAAGTGGCATGCCGTGATAAAATAGTCGATGTTGTTGCATTTTGCAAGTTGTCTTAGGTTTATACTGCAATTACAAGCGAGCAGAAGCTTGTAAAAACATGCTGACATGTTTTCTGCCATTAAATTTGATGAGAGGGTGCGAATGTTCATCATTAACTGATCAAAACATGAATGGTGAGGTGGCTCTCAACCATCATTATTTATTCTCACAATTAATATGTCATACTTTCTATAATATATTTTGCATCATCTTAAAGCTTTTTAAATGTTGTCCTTGTATTTATTTTATCAATGTATCTTTATTTCCATTAATACTTTTAAGAATACAGTATGCTTCATCTGGAACTAATACATTAGATGTACTAAGCAATGCCACTTGGATATCCATATTGCACACCATTTTAGCATTTCATTTGGGATTTATAAATCTTTGCTCCGCTTTAATGCCTGAATTATAATGCCCCACTCTGCAGACCACTGTCTGCACAAAAACTATCTATGAACCGTGTCATTCAGGAAATGTGTTGAATTCAACAAATCCTTATACATAAATGACTGCATGGGTCAGTCAATCATCAGTGTCTTCCAAAACATCTGTTGCAACAAGAGCAGACAAGGTGGACTCAAATACAGGAGACGACAGGTAGGAAGGTCAGTGGATGAGGTTTTACTCACGAAAATGGCAAAACAAGAAACAGGCACAGCAGCAGGATCAGGGAAACTCAACAAATGACGCAAACACCGAACCCAAGACTGAACTTATACTTACAAAATAAAATACCAAGGGACAGAGGTGCATGTGGAGTGAGGCAGGGAAACATAGGCGATGGAAATGAGTGAAGCAAACAAGAGAGCGAGGAAGGAGCAGAAAAGCTTGGATAAAACTAACAGGGAGGGGCTAACAACAAATTTGCATGACAGGTGTGGAGGGAATATCAGGCCGGCGAGCAGCACAGGGACACAAGAACGCACAAAGGAAACAGGCCATCGGGAATAGGCCATAGCTTATGAAGGTGACACAGTGCAGGTGTGGAGAGAGAAACATGCTGGTGGGAAACAGAGCAAACCAAAAACACACTGAACCCAAATAAAAGACAAAAACGGCAGCATCATGACAACATCACCATTCCCAAAACAACAGGATGGGACCAGTGACAGCCCTTTAATAAACCAAACGTTCAAACAACATGCAACATTTTGTTTGTTTAATCCTTAAACCATTGTGACAAGTTGTTTATTTTACAGGGAGGTGACGGGACTCCTGAAAGTCACTGCACCCGGAGAACAAATAAGCAACTTGTTTCCACCTGTTTTGCCTCTTTGTGTAAGAACGCCAACAAGCATGTTTCTGGGTAGAACCAGTGTATGCCGTTAATTGTAGTTTCTGCAGTTTCTTGGCAATTTTCTCATGTGGAATATAATTTATTTCTCAGAAGGAGAAGACTGGTGAGTTTCAGGATGAATGTTGTGGTCATTTATATACTAAAATAAACCCCACAAATGCCCAGGGTCCAGACACTCAATCAGCCAAAGGAGTCCCAATTTTCCTGTTTGTTAAATCAGGACAACAGTTTTCAGCTGTGCTGAGATGACTGCACAAGGCTTTTCTAATGATCAATTAGGCTTTTAACACAATAATCTTGGATTGGCTACCACAATGTGCCATTGAACCACGGAAATGGTATTCTGTACAGCTGTATAGAGACTGAATTATAAATCAGCCATATAGTGCTAAAAGTGTAATTATCCAATCCAATCCAATCCAATCCACGTTATTTATATAGCACGAGTTTAAACAAACACAAGGTTTCCAAAGTGCTGCACAAAAGGGTAAAACAGAGAAAAAAAAAAGAAAAAAAAAAGTAAAAATATGCATGTGTACACATAAAACAAATACAATCACATAAAGCCACATAAAATCAACACTCTATGTGGTGTTAAAAGCCAAAGAAAAGAGATGGGTTTTAAGAAGAGTTTTAAAATGAGACAGAGAGGAGGCCTGTCTAATGTGCAGCTGCAGACCATTCCAAAGCCTTGGAGTTGCAATGGCAAACGCACGGTCCCCTCTGAGCTTAAGCCTAGCTTTAGGCACTGTCAGGAGAAGCTGGTCAGCTGAACTGAGAGATCGGCTGGGCATGTAGGGGTGCAGCAGCTCAGAGTGGTAAGGTGGGGCAAGGCCATTCAAGGCTTTAAAAGCAAATAAAATAATTTTAACCCTTTAAGGTACTACTCAACCGTTTGGTAGACCACACTTTAAGTCACTATATTTCATTGATAAATGCATCAACCTTAACTCAACCTTAATGAGCCATCTCAACCGTTTGGTGTAGCTGTGCAATGCTAAAAATGTCCACTAGATGGCACTGTTTCTGTGAGCAGTATGCCTTTTCAGCATTCCTTCGAACAGGAAGTGACACAGCGAAAATTCACTCATCCTTCGTTGATGCATATCGGCGGGACTTTCAAAGGTAGGACTATTTTGTTGGCATATTATCATTTCAGATGAGTTGTTAAACAGAATTATGTAACTTAATTCAACAAAAATAAGTCTTATAAGGGTCAAATAATTTTTTCAAAATGGGCTCTACCAAACGGTTGAGTCGTCTCTTTATGGTAAAAGTATAGCTAGCTAGCTGATTAGCTAGCTAGCTAAGATAAAATTAGCTATTTACTATGAACAAAAGGGTTAGTGTTGTTAAAATTATTAATTTAAAGGGATAGTTCGTGTTTTTTGAAGTGGGGTCATATAAAGTACATGTCTATAGTCTCTGGACTCCGTTCACCGCAGTACAAAGCTGAGCGTCTGGCTGGAGCAGCTCTCTGCTTCTCCAAACTGAGGCTGCGCTGATCGTTGATTACAGTAGGAAAGAGACCGACTTTAGATATATAGTTTATATGACCCCACTTCAAAAAACCCAAACTATCCCTTTAATCATATTCAGTTACATATTTGATGAATAATATTTTATCAACATAATTTTTTCACCATTTCTGTACTGCATATGGTAAATATCAAGAATACATTTGAAGAATTAATACCAATTCTGGTGTTACTATTAATTTCATAATTTAAAATTGATTATGTTTGTGTATTACCATATGACTAGCATTGTAATAGTACATGGTTTGTAATACAAATTGTTTTCTTTATGTTTTAGACATGATAGATGGACGCCAAATCATTTTACAGTGCAAGACCACGCACTCTTCTGGCACTTGTGACAGAAAATCCTGAGGACTCGGATGTGGATCTGAGTGATGATGACCCCGTAGATGATCCAGATTATCTGCCCATACCAGCAGAAGAGAGTGGTGACACTTCCTTTGATTCAGTGGATGAGGAGGAGGTTGCCTCAACGAGTTCATCCTCTAAGCCACCATCCAAAAAGAAGAGGAGAATGGGGAAAAACTGCCTGAAAACGGTTTCTTTGGCATAGCTACAGGACACACCTGAACCATCACCCCCAGGTGGAAAGGAAGGCAGAAGAAGATTGTGGCGGCATGAAGACATTGAGACATTCCAGGTTCCAGATTCAAGTTTTGACCTCCCTGATGCTGTAAAGACACCCTTTCAGTATTTTCAAATGCTCTTCCCAGATGAGATGATTACACATATCTCTGAGCAAACCAATCTCTACACTGCCCAGGAGCTGGGAGATCCAATCAGCACCAATCCTGAAGAAATTGAAAAGTTCCTGGCAATGCTTCTCTTCATGGGTGTTTTCAGTTTCCCAGCCATTGATGACTACTGGAGCACTGAGTCACGGTTCAGTCTGATAGCCGATGTTATGCCAAGGAGAAGATTTAAGCTGGTACGCCGGTACCTTCATTTTAATGACAATCAGCAGTGCGAGGGCAGTCCAGATCGGTTCTTCAAAATCCGCCCCCTTTTTGACATGCTTCGTCAGCAGTGTCTGCTGATCTCATCCACGTACCAGTACAGTGTGGATGAGGTCATGGTAGCGTACAAAGGCACAAGAGCTGGCTCTCTCCGCCAGTATATTGCCAACAAGCCAGACAAGTGGAGCTTCAAATTGTTCTGCCGGGCCAGCTCATCTGGCATCATCCATGACTTTCTGCTCTATCAGGGGGCATCCACATTCTTCAATGTTGCCCTAACTGAGCAGGAGGAGGCACTGCCTCTAGGGGCCAAACTTGTGACAACACTCTGCAACACCATCACACTGCCAAGACTTTCAGTCGTCTTCTGTGACAACTTCTTCACCAGTTTCGACTTGGTCCAGAACCTGCAAGAGAACCTGGGCATCAGGTGCATTGGCACTGTCCGACAGAACCGCATGGGTGGAGCAACCTTAAAGACAGACAAAGAGCTGATGAAGGAAGGACGTGGAGCGTTTGACTTCATGTCTGCTGAAGGGCTGCTTGCAGTAAAATGGTTCGATAATAAATGTGTGAGCCTTCTTAGCAGTGCCAGTGGGATCACACCTCTCTCCTCTGTCAAACGGTGGAGCAAAGAGGCCAAAGCAAAGATCGCTGTCCCGTGCCCATCACTCATCCCTGCCTACAATAAGCATATGGGAGGCATTGATCTGTCTGACACGCTGGTACACATTTACAAGACCCCGGCAAAATCCAAGCGATGGTACCTTCCCCTGTTTGGCTACATCCTTGACCTCTCCATCTCAAATGCCTGGCTTGTCTACAAGCGGGACTGCAGCCTCCTGAAAGAAACGCCGCTGCCTCTCAAAAAGTTCCGTCTGGCAGTCGCACACACTTTGGCTCAAGTCAACAAGCCAGCATCCAAAGTTGGCCGACCCTCATCCTCCTCTCCACCACAGATGTCGTCAAACAAAAAATCCAATACTCCAAGACCCTCCCACCCACAACCAGATGTACAATATGACAACATCAGACATTTGCCACGTCACTCTAACAAGCGGGGGCGATGCAACCTCTGTCCAAAGGGAGTGTCGAGATGGAAATGCCAGAAATGTCATGTTTTCCTGTGTATGAATGCGAAGCAGGAATGCTTTGCAGCATACCATCAGAAATGAGTGGCCAAAGGCAAAATAAGTGCTGTTGCACCGCTGCTGTTGCACCCCTGACCAAAAACAGGTCAAAACCGATTTGTGCTGTTGCATGACCACCAAAAATATTTGTTGCATTTGTTTTATATCGTCTTTAAAACTCTACAAAGAAGACCTTACTGCACAGTGGTTTAAAGTAGTCTGATCATATTCATAACAGTGTCTGTAGAGCTTAGTGGAGGTTTTCTTTTTCTCCCACTGACATAAAAAAAAAAAAAAAAAAAAAATTCCAGTCAAATCTTGTGTAAAGTTTCGCACCAGCACGCACGCACGCACGCACGCACGCACGCACACACGCACACACACACTCTTGATGTGTTTGGAGCCATAAATAGCAGAAAGAGAGAGAGCAGAATAAAGGCATCCAAAAAATTCAGATGTTTTATTGGTCAAGAATCTGCACTTAATGTGACTTGTTCTAAATGTTGTTCTTTTATTATAAACAGACGTCTCAACCGTTTGGTAGAGGACTGTATCTGAAATACCGTAGGGTCTAATTAAATAAAAACTATTGAATGTTGTTATTGTTATCATAATTGAATAAAAAATGCAAAGAAATAATTTTTCCTTCGCTTTTTTCTTGGTGCGTACCTTAAAGGGTTAAAATGAATCCTAAAATGGACGGGCAGCCAGTGAAGTGAAGCTAAAATAGGTGAGATGTGCTCATACTTGCTTGTGCCAGTTAAAAGACGTGCAGCAGCATTTTGTACCAGTTGAAGACACGTAGTGGAGGACCCACTGACCCCCATATAAAGTGCATTACAGTAATCCAGCCTAGTGGTCACACAGGCGTGGATCACTGTCTCAAATTGCTGTCTCTGAAAGACTGGTTTTAATTTTTGCCAGCCGCCTTAAATGGAAAAAAACAGACTTCACCACAGCTTTAATCTGGCTGTCAAATGTAAGGTCCAAGTCCACTTTTACACCCAGATTGTTGACAATTGGCTCGTGATACTGTGCCAGAGAAACCAAATCAACTTGGGGGAGGGTCACAGAAATGCCACCAAAGACCATGACGTATGTCTTTTCCTCATATAAATTCAGAAAATGTAAAGACATCCAAGCTTTAATGTCATGTAAACACTTTAACAGTGTGTTAATGGAGTAGGAATCAGCCTTGAGGCGGACATAGATCTGGCTGTCATCCGCATAGCAATGAAAAGAAATGCCATGTTTCCTGAGTATAGAACCAACTGGGAGTAGGTAAAGAGAAAATAAAAGAGGGCCAAGCACAGAGCCCTGTGGGACCCCACATGAAAGAGGAGCAGTGGAGGACACAGTGTCATCAAGGCTGACACAGAAAGTCTGATGTGACAGGTAGGACCTGAACCATTCTAGTGCTGTGCCACTGATGCCCACCCACTGCTCCAAACTAGCAATGAGGATTTCATGGTCCACTGCATCGAATGCTGCAGTCAAATCTAAAAGTACAAGTACAACACAGTGACCAGAGTCAGTAGCTAAAAATATGTCATTAAAACCTCTTAAAAGCGCTCATTCTGTGCTGTGCAATGTTTTAAAACCAGATTGGAAAATCTCAAGAATATTTTGTTCATTTAAAAAGTCCATGAGCTGGGAATACACAATCTTCTCTAAGATTTTAGAGAAGAAAGGCAATTTGGAGAGAGGCCTGTAATTTGCAAAGACAGCAGGGTCCAGTCCAGGTTTTTTTTAGTAAAGGCTGCACAACTGCATCTTTAAGATTCACAGGGACTACTCTCTCCAATTCCTTCACATCTGCCTGTGGAAATCTGATCAGTATTTATATACCACATATGAGTCTCTATATCACAGTCATGGTTACCCTCTACATCCAGTCTACAGTCAAGAACTTCTACATCAGTCTGCATTGTTTTGCAGCGAGATTTCTAATTTAGATGTTCAAAAACGTGAATGGTTTGAAATAATACAAATCTACCTGCATTTTTTTATTTGATTATTTGTTTGCAAAAGTTAAAAGTGAAGCAATGCCTTCTGGGAATTTTAAGCCTAAATGGAGTAGACAGTCTGCGTGGTTGTTGGAAGTTGGAGATTGGAAAGTGGTAGCTGACTGAGATTAGGCTAGCAAAAATAAATAAATCGAGGCATCAATCGACGGGGGGAGCGGAGACAAAGAGAAACATCTAAGAGAGCAATGTTGACTGACGGTGAAAAATGCTGCAAACCGCCTGATTTGTTTTTAAAATCAAGTGCAGCTTCAGCTAGAAGAGGTAAACATGGATAACGAATGATGGCAAGATGTTTTTATTATGGAACGGCTGGCTCTGATGATTTTTTTTTTATGCATTGGGGTAGTGAATTGATATGTCCATGTTTTGGTGCGGTTGTTTATAGCATCACTGGGGCATCAAAAGTGTGTGTTTTTTGCATGCGTCAAAAGTTCTATCTGCGCTATATTTAGGGTTACCAAACCTAATGTGCCCATCATCCCATTAGTAGTCACTTACATCAACTCACTCAGCTAAACTCACAACTTAAAGGGACACTTCCAGGAGGACCAGGAAAAACAGTTGAAGGCTTACAAGATAAAGTAATCACAGCCTATAAGAGGAATAAAAACCTCTGACATCCTCACATATAATTCTATTCATGTGTAGTTTCATAATATGAAATATGCATGCATCTATTTATTCTATTACTATGTATTCTTTTAAATTTTTTCAACTTTCGTGTTTGGCGTTTAAACAGTTTGTGTTTTTAACTTGGGGAATCCCTTCTACTTTCTTTAACCCATATTGTAACTAACCTCTTGTACTGTTCATGTTCTCTCCCTCACAGGTTTTACCCTCCCGCAGCATGGCGAACCGTTTTATTTATTTAAAAATGTGTTGACTTGTTTTACTTTTATAATAAACCTTATATACCCCTCTCCTGTGGAATCTTTTACGTCTTAATTTCATTATATGATTTGTTTTTGTTTTGTTTTTATTCACTTCATAAATAGGTCCTACGTATGAATAAAAAAATGGGACCGTAAATCCTACATTTTATTGCATGCCTCCTTGTCTTTTTAAGAATGTGAAAATCTACACGGAGAGGGTTTTATCATTTTTACAAGCATTTAATCAAAAGAATAACGGTGTGCAAAAAAATGTTTTAACTTAAGTAGGGCATGCTTCACAACATTTTTAATTAAATCTTTTAATACCTACCCAAACCAGAGTCTGTATCCTTACCCTAACTGATAAGAATACCAACACGTCACCCAAATGCCATCCAAAAAATCCGAATGTGGTCGTTTGAGGTCACGGATCCAGTGGTGGTCCTGGGAGATTCTAATTTATCCAGGATCCCCGCCCCCGGCTATCCGTCGGTCCAGGTTGAGAGCTTCCCGGGAGCCCAAATCCATCATGTCAAGGGAGTTCTTGCCAAACTGGACGCATGCACTGTTACTCAGAAAGTTGTAATGTCAGTGGGCCTTAACAACTGTCTGCGAGATAATTTGTTGGATACTATTACAAAACAGTTTAAACAGTTGGTGGCTCTGTCTCGGAGGACGTTCCCGAATGCACAAATATATGTGCCTTTGATACAATGTTCAACTCAGCCCTAAAACACAACATCTAGCAAAACAGACAAACATCTTTTTGCAAAAACATTTTACAACATTACAGATGATGGAAGCCAATGTTTTTACGGTGCACGACCGAGATCCTGTGCATTGGACAGCCAAAACTGCTTTAGAGATCTTTAAAAATTGGATGAAACAGTTAAACTAAAAGTTGGGGGAAGAACAACTTCCAGCCCCATCCCGTCTAATATTTTAAACTTGTCCGAAACATTTCTGTTGGACCAGGAAGAACGGGAGGTGCTGGAGAAGGGCCTCTCTTTTGTCCCGACACCATTACAACTGGATAAAAATGTGCTTGAACGAGACTTATATGACTATCACAGGCGTCTTAAATTGTTATATCATTTCGAATTTTCTGTGGAGTCCACCCCTCAACCCTTTATTGAACGCTCTAAATGGGAACCTGAATGGGACTTGGTCCCACAACTGCTGCAACAACTCATACGCGGGGACAGGAGAAAACTAAAAAGGAGTAATGGCCCTAAGAAAGATATAGACAATTTAACTAGTGAACTGCACACTGACCTACCTGCAGCAGTCTAACTGACAACGAGCCACAGGTGGTGGCGAGCAGGAGAGCAACCCTTTATATTGAAGAGGTGAGTGCACGAGACAGGACGGGTCGGATAGGAGGGGATAGGATGCCGGGACGGCGGGCGGGCGCCATGACACTGGGGACGTCAACGCTAGGACAGCGGACGCCGAGACGGTTAGCGCCAGGGATGCTGAGGAGCACCCAAACGGCCAGACCGCCAGGAGAGGACAGGCCGCTGAAGAGAGCACCCGAAGCGCAGCAGCCCCGTCCGTTCGGTGTGACGACTCCAGCCCGGAGAAGTGAGTGTGCGTTTCGCCTGGAGCGCCGAGCGGGAGGACAGAGAAGGTTGGCTGCGGGGCCAGGTGGAGGAGAGACTACGTGGAGTAGGCAAACCGGTGTGTCGGCGGAGGACTGGCGGCTTTGCGTCCCCGCATCAGGCTGAGTGAGTGCCGGACCACGGAGCCCATGGGAGCAGAGTGTGGGCTGTGAACACGGAGGAGGGCGACCTTCATCCCGGCCGGAGTTGAGGGGAAGCAATGTGGGCTCATAGAGGGGTGTGGTTACGATGCACCCCTCTCACAGCTAAGTACCCTCTTCTTCCTCTTTTAACTGGATTTGGATTAATTAGATTTTAGATCTGGAGATTCTTTTACCGTGATTTGACATTGGGCCTGATTGTTTACCCCAGCTATTTTCTCTCCTTGTGTATGTGCGCTGACTGAAGGCCTCGTCCACCGCTGAGGAAGACGGGGACTGTTGTCACAGCCTAGGTCCGCGAGTGGGCTATCCAGGGACACAAAGGGATCCTTGGGGGAGACTTTGGGCTGGGCTAATTTTAATACTACTTTTGTTTTATTTTAATGTCGTATATACTGGCGATTGGAGTCATGGTTTTTTAACTCTGCTCAAACCCTGATTGTAATTAAGAACCTGTGTGTTCGTTTACCTTTGAAGGTCCTAGGCTCTCATACCTGGGTGGCGTTGTCGGCAACATCTTTTTAACAAATTGATTGATTTTAGACCAATTAACCCACGCCACACTTGTACAGGAAGAAATACATCTCTTCAAAATAAGGATTTTATTTGTTTGGTCAAGATCCTCCCCGTCCAAGAACATTCGATCTGCTCCCAAAGATCCATAAGGATCCCAGCACTTGGACGGTTCCACACACACAATTCCCCCAGGCTGGCCGATTGTCTCCGACTGTGGGAGTGAATCCTGTAGAGTCGTGGAGTATGTGGATAGTTTTTTGAACCCCTTGTCCCAGAGGCATGAGAGTTATAATAAAGATACATATGAGTTTGTGAACAAAATCCATACCATCACTGTCCCTGCCGGAGCTATGCTCTTTACATTGGACATTGATGCTTTGTACACAAATATAGATACGAAACTCGGCCTGAAGGCAGTTAAGCACATTTTTTAGACATATCCAGATTCACAGAGACCGGATGAGGCCCTTCTCCAGCTCCTAGAACTAGGTCTCACACGAAATGATTTTATTTTGACTAAGTTTTATCTACAGATCCACGGTACGGCCATGGGAAAGAAGTCCGCCCTAGCATACGCCAATATTTATATGGCAGACTGGGAACTAACTCTCTTCCCCAAGTGTCTCAAAAATCTGCTACTTTACGTGAGGTATCTGGATGATATATTTGGAGTCTGAACTCACTCAGATTTGGATTTCAGACACTTTGAACAGCCATCACGACTCTCGTCCGAAACATACCTTCAAGGGGATTGTGAAGTCACAGCTCATAAGGTTTCATAGGATTTACACTAGGCGAGATGATGTTGAAAGGGCTACAACAACACTCTTTGGCGCTCTCAGGAAGAGAGGCTATAGTCGCACTTTTTTGAGGTCAATTAAGGTAGATGTGGAGAGAGGTTTCGAGGGTGGAGAATGGATCACCAGAGTGGAACAGAATAAAAACTTGGTTCCTCTGGTGACCAACTTCTCCTCAGCCTCCCTCCTCCTCCCAGTAATGTGTTAAAACAACTTTTAAAAGGCTACAAAGTGTCACAGAACCACTCTCAGATTTTAGAGTCATTTCTGCTTTTAAAAGGAATAAAAATTTAAAAGATTTGTTGGTTCATGCCTCCCTACCATCTAACACTCCACAGTATAAAAACAAACACTTTAGGGCAATCACATTTGCCTCAAATAAATACACACTATCGGATGCCCCGGTTTGGCAAAGAGTTCAAATGGAGTCCAAGAATGTAGTTTATTTGATTGACTGTAAAATGTGTAAGAAACTTTATGTCGGACAAACACAAAATAAGTTGCTGGACTGGCTTAAACAACATCTCTACCACATAAATAAAACAACTAAGGTGTCAGTGTTATACGATCATTTCCGGACACATGAGAGCCAGCCCCACTGGTCTGCAGCCCAGAGAATACGAGCCAAGAGACTCTGGATTGCCAAACTAAAAACTAGGGTCCCTATGGGCCTCAATGAGATCCTCTGAACTGGGGAATGCAGACCGGAGACATGAAGTTGCGGATGGTCAAAACAAAGGAGCCCAGTCTACCAGCGATGGTATTCTGGTGTATCCGCAAATGTGAGAGTCACTGGACTCCCCTTCTATAAAACCATCTCTTTTCTCCTAACCTACCTGCATCCCTGCGATGTTACCTGTTCCTCGGGCATCCGGTATACGGACGTTCTCTTCCTGATAAAGTACTCTTCCACTGCTCGGGGCATCTGCGGAAGTCTTACTTGACATGTCAGACCAAGTTTAACTTGAACGGGGGACTTGTTACTTTGACCTGACGATGAAGACTCGTATTGATGTCTGGATTCCCTCATCTTACTCCTCTTTTGGGCCATCTGGACGGTCTCCGAAGAGGGCAATGAGGAGCCCGAGCTGGATGTGTCGTCCAGGACCGGTTCCTGGTCTCTGGGCTGTCATCCTCACCCAAAGATGACGACTCCTCTGTGCTGTCCTTTGGCTTGCTTGATCTCTGCAGTGCCTGTTTAAGGGCCTTCAGGCATAGTCGGCGGGTTGCGTAACCCATCTCTTTATCTGGGAGCGCCACATATAATTTGTCCGCAGTTGCCGGATCATGGCACATGGCACGTGCCACCTGGCTCCGCTCCTTTTCTATGAGGTGATGCTTGGCCTGTAAACACAAATGAAGACATGTGTGACATCTGAAAGGCTTCCAAATTCCCAACTAGCTGGAAATCTGGAAATGATAGATGACAATTGTGAAGTACTTGGCTAAATTTGGGGAACGATTCCATGACCCTAACAACTGTGACATTCCTGAGTACTTACCTGAGTGGAGACACTGCTCCGGATCTTCCCGAAGGTGATCTTCCCCTTCAAACCGCTGTGGGCCTAGGTCATGTGAAGGAACAGAGCAGGCTTGACGACCGCTCTGCCCAAAATCGTATGGAAGACATGGGCGATGATGTCTTTGTTTACGCAGCAGTCGCCCAATGCCAGTTTGCGCACCCACTGGTATTCGGTCCGGTTAAGGCAGACGACGGCCTGTCCAAAAGACCTGAACGTTTTGTGCTCGTCCACCTAGAGAGAAGATGCAGAAAATTAGCTTATTTCTGTGGATAAGCAGACTTCTCTCTCTTCCAAAACATAGTTTAAATACTTACCAGAATCCAGAACTTTTTATCCTCGCTCCCGGAGTCTGCCCCCAACACCTGCTTGCGGGTCATGTTCGTCAACACTATGGACCGGTGCCCAGTCAAAATGTTCAAATGCCCCATTACGTAGCCCATCAACTGGCAATGCTGTTTGCCATGGCTGCCTTCGTCGGGCAAGAGTCCTACTATACATAACACAGATACAAGAAGTTTAGTGAATTCAGGTTTATGTCAATTCTCCTCTCTCTGTCTCCAAATTTAAATATGCGCTGAATTGTACTTACGAAACAGTTCAGGGACTTTAACTTTGGCGGCCTTGAGGAACTTGACCTCGTTGGTCACCTCCAACTGTTCATCTGTGAAAAGAGTGTCATATACCACTCATTTAATAACACATTATCTGTCTTTTTTTTGGTAACTTTTTGCCTGTGGATGACCACATTTTTATGCACATTGGCCATGAGCTGCTTCAACTCATACAGGATTTTTGGGAAGTCAGCCGGTCGGAGTTTGCTCTCCGCAGCAAAGGAGCATTGCACATGTTTGATGAACTGGATCACATTATTCATCATGTTGCACACCGTCGTGGGCACGTACCCCTTTTGCTGCAGGTACAATGGCCACCTACAAAAGAAAGTAAGCAGGTAGAAGAGATGAAAGATCACCCCTACTTCACAGCACCTAATTCCATTATCTGATCACTCTAACAAAAAAAAACACACTTACGCCCGCAACTTGTCAGTCTGCATGATGAATTTCAAATCCGCCGAGACGGTTTTTGGCGGAACTGTTGCAGCCATGTAGAGACAAAACCTTCTCTTTTGCAGCCGTCTTCGCGCCGAGACAGAACTTTCTGTAATCGTCTATGAGACGCTCTGTAAAGAAACATACAGAAAAAGTTAGTGGAATAGTTCAAAAATAGATCTATTGTAATACACTGCAACGTTGAAGCCATACATTATAATCTGGAATATTCCACATTGCTATGTAAATACATGTGAATATGATAATTGTAGATGAGAAAAAGGAATCAGGCTGTTAAAACTCATGAAACAAGTGGTTGGACTTGCCCACGTGCTCATACTTCTGAGCGGAAGTGGTGATGGTGGGTGCCACGCCTCTAGGCGTCTTGGGGGTCGTTGCACCTGCTTGGCGCTGCAGTAGTTGGCTCACCGTTTGCTCCAGATTCTTCACTCTGGCCGCAATTTCGTGGCAATTGCACTTGCAAGTTTGAGGAGGCCCACCTGACTGATGACGCTAGGCCACTGGAGGAGGCAGTGGTAACGCCTGAGGAGGATGAAGTGAGGCCACCAGACGTTGGGGGTGGGCCACTCAAGGTGGAGATGGGAATACAGGTGTCCACACTGGTGGATGTGACACCTGTGGATGTTTCGGGGTACTCCGGGACGACAACTGTCGTCATTTATATATATATATATATATATATAT
>CAEMYA010000647.1:119236-133277 GCA_903131615.1 Diplodus sargus | reverse complement strand
GTTTTTTTTGTCCAGTTCCTTTTTCACATTGTCCAGCTCCAAGTTCCTTTTATATACTGCACTGAGTGGGTCTGTATGAATTGTTTTGGTTGAAAGGACACTGGCATGTTTAATCAAGCAGTTTTACTTTTTACAACACCTTTATCTTAGTCATATATTGTTTAACTTTTCATGCAACCCTTACAGTTCTTTCCCTCCCTAGGCCAGACGCAGAGGTAGAGGCTGTGGGCAGAGGGTGTAGATCATCTTCCTGTGAAAGATATCCACCAAGTTAAGTCACTTCATTATGTGTAGGCCTACTTAAGATGAGTTTGTAAAAATGCACTCCTACTTCGGGCCTCACGGACAGCACAGAGACCGTCTCCTAATCATCAATTTCAACCTGAAGAATGATTTCAGAGGTCTGCATGATATGGGCTGATCACAGCAAATGCAAAGTACCTGACACACTGCTGTGATAGTTACCTCTGGGGTGGTGCAGGGAAATTGCACCACGGTGTCTCCTACAACTGAAATTACACAGTAGATTTTCCTGCCTGATGCCAAAAGCAAATGTTAAGTACTTTACTCTTTACATACCATGGACAAAAAGGTTGTCCTGTGAGCCGCCAGCACTCGGGTCCGACCTGAGCCCCCCCTTCGATGCCCTCCATTATTGGACGACCCTCAACCCCTCCAGTCTTCCTCTTTTCATTCTTCTTCCTGTTAGCTTATAGTGATGATATTAAAATAAAATGGGATACAGTGTATTATCCACACACTGACAAAATGATGGGCAGCTTGGCTACATACCACTTTGAATGATGTTTGTGTATTTGGCTCTAACTTGCTGCCATGTCCGACTGCTGCTTCCACATCTTAATAAAATGCAATATGAAAACATACACACACACACACACACACACACACACACACACACACACACACACACTATAACTGAGATCAGTAAAATGTGAAATCACTATAGACATCATTCAAAAATGAAAAAAAAAGGTAGTTGTTGCTTCAGTTTATTTTTTAAATGGATGAGAGTTAATATGTAAAAGTTGCACAATGTTGAGCTTTCAGAAATTAAAACACTAAGGGCTTAATATGATAATATTGATCATAATATCATTGTTAACTTGCGCATTTACACGGTCAGCATTTTTCTGCCAGCAGCCCTCCCTCGCTCTATTGGCGGCGACAGTGTTACTTTTTGCCGTGATGGTTTCTTTGAATTCTTCATAGCCTTGCATAATAAGAATCTGCTCATCTTGAGTAAAATACATGGCCCGGGATCGTTCCATTTTCGCACGGAAGTAGAATATTATGACGTCAAACGCCCCCTTTTATGTGAACGTGCGGGGAGCACAAAACGGAGAACCGGACTTAACAAATTAAGTCGATAACCACCGTCGCAGTGCCGTTTAACTCTGATTGGGGACTTGGGGCTTTGTTGAGCTGCATCATGAGCACAAAGCCTGGCTATGTTGAGCCCCCCTTCGCAGTACAGGCCTCTGGTAGTAAAATGCTTACAGGCCAGCCCAACCATCATAGAAATGTAAAAACCCTGTTAAATCTAGGGGAAATACGTATTTTTAGCTACTTGACAATAAACCAACAAACAAATGCCTTTTCCAAGTATAACAAATGCACTCCTACTAGCCCCAGGGAAATAAAATGTCAAACTGACGGTGTATAGGGGCTTGGGTTTCAAGCATAAACAGTTTCCTCACGAGAATGATGGGGGGCAGCCAAGAAGACACACTAGAATCTAAACAGACCACAGTTTCTGGCTAGCACTCTAAGGGGACTGAGATTCAGAATGAAGGGTCAGTGTCAAAACTATTTGCCATTCCCCACCTCTTTTAAGCCTTCACAAAAAGGGTGGTGTCACACCACGATTGGCTGGGAGGGAAATGCCCAAAGCTGTGTCCACTCCTCAATCAGGAGTCAGTCTCCCCACCCTGCACACAGGTGATCTGAATTCCCTGCAGTTAGTCCAGAATTTGGAAAATCAGCCCAAAACAAAGAAAGATAGCAGGTCTCAGTGGTCTGGATGCTTTGTAATATAAAAGTATACATATTGTTGCATGTGTAAAATGCACTGTAAGATCAGAGCATTTGAACTGAACTTGAACCAGATTTAAAGGGTTACATATTTTGAAAATGTATTATATTTTCATTACATTCACTGTCATGATTTAAGGTATGTGAGTGTTTCACTTGGTTCATTTTGATTTTGGAAACTGAAATCATTTTCTTGCCTTCTAAAGGGATAAAGAAAAGCATTTATTCAAGAAAATAACTAAACTCCTATCCTAAAGCAAGATAGTTATTATAGACCGGTCTAAACTAGGGCTGCCCCCAAATAGTCGACCAAGCACTGGTCGACCAAAAACTCATTAGCCGACCAAATTTCATTGGTTGATTGGTCGCAGGAAAAAAAAACAAAAGAAACATTTGGAGCCGTGTCTTGTCAATATTAAGTCAAAATCTATGTGACTGGCGGCTGGCCTGTGTATAAAAGGCTGGAGGGCTTTTAATTTGAAGGGCCAGATACAGGGAGTCTTGACACTCGCTCACTGTCAGTGTTTTTTTTTTAACACGGCAGGTCCCTTCGCGGTTAAATAATTAATAGCCAACCATGTCGGGAAAGACGTCGAAAATATGGGATCATTTTCAAAAAAAGAAGGACGACCCCAAGAAGGTGACATGCAAACTTTGCAATAAAAACTTTGCCTATCACTCCTCCACAACGAACATGCTCTACCACCTTAAACATGTAAGTAGCCTAGTTACCTGCCCATGGCGGCCCGAACGTTTGAAAGCAGAGATAAATACATTTTATTATTGCTATATGCGCTAGTATTGGACTATTCGTGTGTAGTGGGGAAGCTAAATTATCCAGCTCACTGTGTTTTACTTATTGTGTAAATCTCTCTACAGGCGCATCCACTTTACTGTGGAGATGACACAGCGCCCTCCACCTCCATGGCATCCTCCACTTCATTCACTCCAGCAAAAGCTCGTTATGAAAACCCCTCTTTCCGATAAAAGGAAAAGAGATATCACGGACAAAATAGCGGATTTCATTACGCTCGACATGAGACCAGTAAACATTGTCAGCGATGAAGGTCTTAAACAACCGGTTGAATTTCAAGAGCCAGGATATAGTCTCCCTAAATGTGATACTGTGATGCATGCGATTACAAGCAAATACAACACTACAAAAGAAACACTTCTGGACAAGATTAAAAGCTGGACAGCACTCAGCCTCACAACGGATATATGGACATCTAACCAGATGGAAAGTTACATGACAGTCATAGCACATTTCATTACTGATGACTGGCGAATGCATTCATTCGTCCAAAACTAAAGTGTTGGAGGTTAACCACACAGCTCCTAACATAGTAGAGCGACTCAGTGAGATAATGGCGGACTTTAAGATCCCTGCAGAAAAAAGGGCAACTCTTGTACATGACAATGCCGCAAACATGGTGTTGTGCGCGGATAAGTTATCTCATAACCCGTCCCGGGGTAATGTGCAGGGAGTTCGTTGTGCGGGCACACTTAAAAAAGATCCGATCTGCCAAGTCATTGCAGCTGCCAGACGTCTCATTGGACATTTTAAGAAAAGTGCCAAGGCTGCAGCAGCTCTTATTGACAAACAAAAACAACAGAAAGTTGTTGAACACAAACTCATTTAGGATGTCTCCACGCGATGGAACTCAACTCACTACATGCTGGAGCGTCTTCTGGAACAGAGGTGTCCGGTCACAGCTGTGCTTTCCGACCCTGTTTCCACCCACAGATCTGACCGCGATCTGGATCTCACCACGGCCCATTGGAGGATAGCGGAGGACATCATCTCGGTGCTGAAGCCGATGGTCGCACCCGCCGAGTTGCTTTCGCAGGATGTTAATGCATCTCTGTCTGCCATGCTGCCCATGCTCGTAAACATGAAAAGACGCCACCTGTTGCTGCGCGATGATGACAGCGTGACTGTGACCGCACTCAAGAAAACACTTACTGAAGAAATTGACAAGAGATGGGAGCTCAAAGGGAATTCCGAGAACCAGCATATACATCCAAGCTTCTGTCTTGGATCCGTGATTTAAAAGCCTATCATTCCTCGAGTTAGAGAAACGGGACGAGGCTTACACAACGGTGTCGGATTCGGCTGAGAGTTTAGCTCCAGCAGAAGAACCTGCTCAGAGAGAGCACAGCTGTGGAGATGAAAGCAAGCCCGGCCCTGCACCAAAAAAGAAGCGGGAAAAGCAGGAGGAAATATCCATGTTGATGGCTACAGATGAAGAGCAGCAGACAGAAGAACAGAACATTGAGATGAAATGATACTTGGAGGACAAAAAAAAAAGTTGAATCAGGACCGCCACCGTGGTGGCAAAAAAACGAGCAGCGATATAACTGTGAGTAATATGCTTGTGCAAAACAAAATGTGTGTTTTACATTTTCATTTGCGTAGGCTACTGACATAAGAAAAAATGTAGAAAGTTGTTAGGCTACTTTTCCGTTTAGTTGCACTGAGTGTTTCAGTTTGCTTAATACTTATTTATTTGTTTATTCATGATGTTTGCCTATTTTATATTCATGGAGTTTTTATTTCATGCAAGGCTACATCACTGTCTGTTTATTTACACTAATTATCCTAAGTGTTTCAGTTTTGCCTAATGCTTATTTATTCATTTTTATTTGAATTCTGACCTAATTGATCTAGAGCTATTTTCTCGTTATCTACATTTAAAAAAGATATGAAAATATGTTTTTAATTTAGTTTTCAAGGCTGTATTTTATTTTTGTATAATCATGTTACATCATGTTCATAAGCTGTGTGATGTGTTTTAATAAATATTCAGAACGTTCTGACAGTCAGTCTTGGCTGATTTTTTCTGAAACATTCAGAATTAGAATCTGAAACAATTTGTCAAAATTTGTCAAATGTAAATTTAACATATCTATCTATCTATCTATCTATCTATCTATATATTAGTCGATTAGTCAACTAATCGCTCTAAATGACGACCACTGGTCGACCAAGAAAATCCTTGGTCAGGGGCAGCCATTCAAAACATTCAAACTTAAAGGACCCACCTGGCTCAGATGCTAAAAACTAAACTTGAAAGAACCTAAAGAAAAAAAGGGAAAACAAAGGAAAGTGAGTTACTTACCTGCATCTCTTTTTTTGAAAATTGTCTATTTTATGTGTGTCTAATCCTAGTAAAGTGCCAGCTTTTGTGTCTTAACTACATGGTCTCCAGTCCAATTTATATTGGCTTTCTGCTCTTACCCCACTCCAATTTAGCCTAGAACTGGGCCCATAGCGTAAATAGGGTTGTATCTGTGTTCCAAGTGCTACACTTTATTGGCATGGAAACATGACTGGCCCTTGGTCCACTGTCGCTTTGTAGTATAATTAGTGAAAATATTTGGTTTATTCTCTGCTGCATAAGTGAGAAATCGCTACACTAGCTATTTTTTTATTTTATTTAATTTTTTCAAATGGTGGTCATTAGTAGTTTTATTTGGTCTTTGGCCATAAAACCATGATCTAAGCCCCTGATTTAAGCAGGGTTTTTTTTAGACCAGAAAAGTGTTGGTGCCCCCCTGGAAACACATTTTACTGACTAGTAGGCAAAGGTCTTTTTCCGGAGTAGGCACTGGCTCCAGCTAGCACCGGAACCACCTTGGTCAAAAAGGGGTTTATTTACATATATAACACCAACAAAAGATGTTAATCTCACTATGCACTTACCACATAAGTACCATGAAAGATTTACACTTTTGCCAAATATGTAATTGCCAATGCTAAACAATCTGTTTTGTTTGAGATCAAGGAAACACCATGATTGAAGATGCTGGACGTCTCATGTATACAGTAAAACATGTTTTTTCTTATATTGGAGAACAATTTACATTTGATGAATACGAAGAGGCCATGTGCTTTTGTTTACTTTTTGTTTTGTTTTATTTGCAGACTTCTGTGATGAATGAATATGTAAGTAGATGGACAGACAGAAGGGCTGGAGCTGAGTCAGTCTCTTTGTCAGTGTACAATGATTGCTGCACTTACATTTTCCAAAGGTTTCAGAGCAAGGGAGGGAGGCAATATATATAGCTTTCACTAAAAGGACATGGTGGATTGATGATGGGGAGAAAAATAGAAGGCCAGATGGAGGAATTAATAGACTAAGGGATGGAGAGGTACATAGACAGATTGATTCCGGGAGGGCTAGCGGGTGGTATCTAAATAGATTGAACAGGATGAGAGATATCGATGAATGGGCAGATAGAGGGATACATATACACAGAGAAAGATACAGCAGGATGATGTTTGGAGGAGGTCATGATCTAGACAGTCTGTGCTCCAGTTTGCGTCTGTAACTGGGATTTCCCGTCAATGACATTTGCGTTTCAGTATGTTATAGTTTTCCGAGTTTCCGAACAAAATTATTCCCTAAATGACGAGGAGAACAGCATCAGCAACACTGGACACCAAGAGGTAAAATGTTTGGTTTCGAGTAGAATATCTCAACTGCAGCTGGATAGACAACTCACATTAGCTGCTGCATCTCCGGTGCCCCGCCGTCATGGCAGACAAAAAGTGTCGATCCCCGAGTGCGACCAGGTAGGAGGTCCACCATTACTCTCCTTCCACTTTTTTGTCTGTCATGACGGCGGCGCACTGGAGATGCTACTGCTAACGTGAGTCGTCCAAAAACTCTCTTTTTAGTAAACTCTGTGTACACAAACAATGTTCTCAATGTTCGTGTTCATGTGTAGAGACCCTGGTGATACTACGAGCAAAGTTTCATGTTGTGTCGAGCCTTCTTAGTGTTTTAAAAACAGCGATTTTTAACATTTTGATGCTAGCGTAAGAGTGCCCCTGCACTCCATTGAAAATTAGCTTGGCCGAAAACGAAACTACGGTGAATCTTACAAGTGCCTCTTTTGTCATAATTATGCTTTCACACGAAGGTTTGACTTATATACATTCACAAATAAAGCCTTGGTTGCTTTTTGGCGAGTGTTTCACTTTAACCTTGGAGCTCAGAAGCTGTACAACAGCAGAAGCTGTACAACTGCAATACAGTTTTAAGTTTCAGAAGGAATCCTTCTGTGATCATATGGATGAAGAGATCCCACATGGCTAAAGTAGTCCTGAAGGAAAAGTCCTCAGTAAGTAATAGGCCTGCTGTTTAAATACTTTAATTGCAAGCTAACAACATATGAATTGTAACATATAAATGAACAGATTAGGATCAATTTAAAAATTATAAAGTAATGGTAATATTACATTGTTTAATGTAGTCTCATAATTGTGTGTGTGTGTGTGTGTGTGTGTGTGTGTGTGTGTGTGTGTCTGTGTTTGCCTGCAGAGCTGCCCCAGCAGATGCTCCTTTTAGATGTGAGGACGAGATGGAACTCTCTGTATTTGATGATGGAGAGATTTTGTGAACAGTTTCCTGCTATCCAAGCTGCAGCAATAGACCAACGGCATAAGCCCCCCACACACCGCCCAGATGTCCAACTGCCTTAACTGACCTGTAAGAGTTTATACACTTCCGGGTTGACCGGAGCGTCAGTGACGAGGAAGACGGAGCGGAGAGTTAAGGCCCCTACACACCGCCCAGACGTCCAACTGCCTTATCCGACCACTCTCCGACCACTTTGTTGCCTCTCGTCTGACCCGTTCGGCACAAAAGTTGCATTGAAACACACCGCTTTGACGTGCTGCCAGTTCCACAGCAGCGTGTATGTTCTGCGCTTGCTCGAGATGCAGTAAGTGACTGGCGCTTGTGTTGTGAGTTGTAAACGAGAGGCTTATGCACGCAACTCTCTTTACTTACAATCAAAACGAAACTTAACTATTTCAGATAAAAACAGCTGCATACTAAACATACAGCAAGGCGTTACCAAACGAACACAAATTAATTTGTCCTGAACGGACATAATAACAGCCAGTCTCGTGCCAGTACTGCAAAGCATGAAAACGAGGAATGACGGAACAGAGTCCATAGAAAAACAAAGCGCACACAGTATTCCGCCCTCCCACACACCGCACTGATTCGCTAGCACACCGGCAATCAGAACGGCCATTCAGCTGGCACACAACCAATCAGAGAATCCACAGGCTCAGACGTCCGACAGCCCTCCTCCTCAGACTTCGGACGTTGTCTGCTCCGACTCAGCATGCGAACGGCTTCGTCCGAGTCTCTCCAAACGCTTCAGACGTCGAACGGTTGGGCCGGTGTGTTCCTGCCTTTAGAATGCCAATGGAGAAGGAGAAGTAACTAATGTTTGGAAAAAATGTCAATGACTTATATAAAACTTGGTTGACTATAGCCATTAAAAGGGTTATGTTTGTTGCTTATGTTTATTTCGCAGATTGGCCAGAATGGGCAATGAGGACCTGAGGAAAGCAGAGGAGTTTGTGCTGCTGATGAGGATGCATTACGCATCCACACTTGCTGTCTCCAATGAAAAAAGTCCAGCCTGTGGTCAAATATTGGCCAACCTTCAGAAACTGCGCAAACATTACACAGTGCAGGCAGATGACTCTGCATTCATCAGGAGCATCACGGAAAACATCTGGAATGATCTGTCCAGACGTTACCAGGTACAGTCACTGACATGTAACGATGAATTACTATGACAATTAATCATATACACTAATGGTTATTTATTGTCAGTCACATTTTCTCCTAAACTTATGTTGTTTGTCCTCCATTTTAAACTTAAGGATGATGATATCCAGGCATTCATGGAGGAAGCCACTGTGTTAGATCCCAGATTTAGATCTAAAATGGACAGGGTTAAAATCTGGGACAGGATCAGGGCATCAGCAATGGCAGCAAACACAGAGGCAGTTGAGAAGGTACTTGAATTTGACAATGCCTTTAGCACATTTCTGTTGTGAGAGCTTTTCTTCTTGCTTTCTTGTTCGTACATTGTCAATTGCTTCTCAAGCTGTCAGAGCCAAGAGAGACACCGGGGCAGGATGAAGAAGAAGAAGAAAAAGAAGAAGAAGAAGAGGAGGACTACGTAAGTTTATAGCTAATTGTAATGAATGATGATAGATGGTAGGAATTATTGCACTATTGAATTTAAAACTAAACCTTGTGGTTATGTCATAATTTCAGACGCCACCTGTAAAGCAGAAAAAGAGGACAGCCCTAGAGGAAGAAGAGGACAGCAAGCTGCTTTCCACACAGCAGCAGCCCCCTGTCTCCACAGCCCAGAGAATGGGTCAAGAAATCCAGCTTTATAGGAGTCTTCCTCCCATTCCAACCAAAGACAGTACCAGTCTCTGGTGGTGGAATAAAAATGACACATTGTCAGTGCTGTGAGCTCTAGCTGAGAAGTTTCTCTATATCCAAGCATCCTCCACCCCTTCTGAAGGGGTGTTCTCCACTGCTGGAGACACACTAAGTCCAGAAAGATCTTGTATCCTTCCTGAGTTGATAGGAACTTGCCAAATTTGATAGTTGTGGTCTTAACTTTACAGAAGACTACTTGAATTTTGTTTTAAGTCGAATGCAAATCAGCACTGTTAATATTCCAAATGGCACAAGCTCTTCTTTGACTGTTTTCAGTCTGTGTTTTTAGTTTTTATGGCAGATAATCGCAGTTGGGCTTATAAAGCCAAACATTTTTTTTCTTTTTTGTCTGGACCAATTAATGTGAAAATTGACAATTTCCTAATCGAAAGGCACTCTTGATAATCTTTCAAGGCACACACTAGCGTGCCATGGCATACTGGTTGAGGAACACTGCCCTAGGCTATGGGTCCCTGGATTTTACTTTGAGAAGTAGCTCACCTACTTTTAGGCTTGCTCTGAGGTTGCTACACACAATTTGTGTTTACTCTGAGCTGTGTCTTCTGATCAGATATTAAAGCGAGCTAATACAAACAAACTTATTCCCTGACCTAATGAGAATCGATAAGCGAATCAATAAGGAATCGGATTGATAAGCAATATTGATAGTGATTTTAGCACACACCACTGTATTTTCCAAAACCGAACCAAACTGCGATCATACCACGCAGGTTAAGTATGCGTTGTTACGCTGCAACTGCCATGTTGTTTTGGGGACAAGGATGAATGTTGTTTTGGGAGATGATGACATTTTATCTGTTCTGTGGATGCGTTGCTCCAAGAAATCACCTACCACACACACAATGTTTCAACCACTTTAATCATCAGACTATAAATGACATATGTGTTGAACTTTGGCAGAGCAGCAAAAAGTACATTTTGTTTGCTTTTCTATGCACCATTAATGAAAGGCAATAGGAATGTGGTAGGTGCATGAGTATTGGTCTGGGGAACCAAAACATGTAATACAGAATGAAAAGATGACAGAATACACTCAGTAGATTGATGGGTGTGTAGACAGGACTTGGGGGAGATACAGATTAGATTAGATAGACAGGTAGAGAGGTATGGGTTTTTTACAACTGTGCTATATGTGAAAAGGGACAGAGGGGATGCATAGATGGATGAATGTTGGGGGAGACAGATACAGAGGCATGTTCCTATCCTTGGCATGCTTGTAAATCTAATCTATACAAGGCCCAGTCCATCTTGCAGCAATGACAGCAAGACTCAGACAATATATAAGCACAGTACAACTTTTTAGGAGAGAGAGAGACAGAGAATAAAAGCAAAGCTGGAAAAAGGGAGAAATGATGTCAGCCAGTTCTTTCGGGACGGAACGAGGAAGATCAAAAAGGGGCCGGAGGTTAGAGAGCGGGGCACTAAACTGATTTTTGGATTGGAGAGAGGGGAGAGGGGGCTGAGAACACAGTGCCAACATAATTCAGAGATGGATAGAGATGGAAAGAGAGGCGGACAGGTAAAAAGAAAGATGGCTGTAGGGAAGGAGAGGTGAGTGTTGACTTGTCAGTTGAGGTTATTGAAAGCTGCCCAGACACAAGCAGAGGAGCTGAAGTGGTGACCTTGTAGGAACACACATTAATGACAGTTAACTCAGAACAGTAAACTAATGCATACCGAGTTCTGATTCCTGATGGTGTATGTTAAAATGGATACTAATTGCCATTTGATTATTAATGGTCAGTGACAAGATTTCAAGATTTTTACCAGTACATCCATATCTGTACTTGTTACGGTAAATGCTTAACAGCTTGTCATTTTTGCACCAAAATTTCTTCCTGTTGAAAGAGACTCACTGACACGTGCAAAGCAGCAGTTGCTATGCATTGATATGCTGTTATAAATGTAGTCATGTTTAAACATTGTATAATGGAATTTTAATTTACTGAACTTAAAGTCTACTTCAGATATTCATTTACACTTGCAAAATTAAAATAAAATAAAGCCTATCACCATCGGCGTTCGCACTGACGTCATGATGTTCATGTCGCTGAGGTCCAGACAATTACCGTAAACATCAGAGGAGAAGACAATAATAATCACTAATCATGGCCATTTGCGGAGACCCAGAGACTTGTATTGTTTTATACGTGGGGAATTTAACATAGGAACATGTTCAAATTTAAGACACTTGCCTGGTTAAAACACTTACAGCAGCATCAAAAAAAGCTATTATAAGGAAAGGATGTAAAGAGGAGACAGATAAACTGGCTCTCCACAACTGAGAACTGGGCACTGGTGAGCCTCAGGTAGTGCTGGAAGCTGCATCCATCCAGACGCAGCTCCAGTCGGTGTGATTCACCGAGCTGGGTCCCACGCATTCGTGGTTATTTTTATCGTCTGAACGCACCATAAGGCTACTGACCAGGCTGGCGAATTTTATTTGCCAGGAGTGAGAGCGACAAACATACAGGTCAACTCACAAATGTCATTGGGAAGTCTTTTTCATTTGACCACAACTTGTTAATATCTCTACATAACAATAAAAACGTAAATTTGATGAAGGTTGATTGCATGACGGTGATGGCAGCAGTGTTGAGTCCTCCTTATTCCTCCTCTTCCTCCTCTTACTTTTGACACTACATTTTTAAAAATGATGTTCATGATTCATACTTGTATTGGTAAGTTTTTGCTTGCTTACTATTTTTGTGTATATATATATTCTGTGATTGTTAACCTTGTATTTGTTGCTGTGATGCATTCAATTACTTATTGAACCTTCATCATTTAAGACTTCAGAATTGGCAGCTGAATAGCAGCCTTTGAAAGGGAAAAAGTTCCCAAATCGAAATCCTGTTGACAACGTTACTCACATGTGATACAGATAGCTCATGCAGCAGCCATCTGTATCTTTGGTGTCAACTGAACCTGTCTTGACTCCAACACCAACAATAATTATCACTCCAAAATGTGTCAGCACCTTTTTATCGGAGGCTTTTTAATGTGCCATTTTCTAATTAGCATTTAATTACACAGTCAGGTCAACAAAAAACAATTTCCCTCCTGTCAGCTATAAAATAAATAAGACCTAACAGCTCCATAAACCGGACCCCATCATAAAAACTGAATCTGCTGGCCAATTCCTGGTCAGCGGAGCGGCGACTGGAGTTTTACCCTGATGACTTTGTTCACATAACATTTAGGGATAAAAAGAAAAAGACAGCGCTTCAAAGCCGAATACACCTGTTCACTCCTAAGCCCCAACAAATCTTATAAATTTGTAAAATAGAATTTGGACATTCTTGTTTCTCTAAACCTGATGATCTTTACTTTTCAATGTGGTATTTAGCTTTGTTTTGAATGTTCTGCCTGGTTGGGTGATAACGTTCTCATACTGCGAAACAATTAATGATTCATTTTCACGAAACAAAAACCTCATCTTATCCTGTATTAGCATTTGAAGGTCATTCGTATTAAGGGGGAAAAAAAACAGAAAAGCAGATTAATTTCTAATTAGCCTTTGTTCATTAGACTTCAGCGATAATGGGGCGAAGGGTAACGCACTAATTGGAGTAATATGCTAATTGAAGGTAAACTAATTTTCTCTCACAGCGAGAGGGTTTCATGGGCCCTGGAGGTGATGCAAGGCGTAGGGCATCGTGTGACTGCTAACCTTGATCGACAGAACACGTGCAAAGCCGAGCAGGAGAAAGAGATAGGGATAGAAAGGAAGAAGAAGTAGTGGAAAGGTGAATGGATGTTTGATATGCTTCTTTTAAGTTCGGCCTAATAAGAACAGGCATGCATTACAGAAGATTGTAATGTTGGAGCAGCTGTGTACAGCCACTGAAGGCCTGATGTGATTGTGTGTGTGTGTGTCGATGTTTGGCAATTGCTACCATCAGCTTACTGAATTAATTTGAACCTTTTTAAATGCAGCAGACATGATTAGCTTTAATTAGCCAAGAGAGTCATTCACATCTGACTTTTCTGTAATAACCGGTTCTTTTGTTGGTGTCCAAATAACTACTGGCCTACTGTAGTCCAAACAAAGCTATAGCTTGTAGCACACCGACTTAAATTAACTTGGCCCGAAAAAGGAAATCATATTAAACTTACTTGACACTGGAATTACTGTCCCTGTGTATATGACAGACCCCCCTGATCAGAAAAACACACGGGTCAACTGTGTAAACATTTTATTAAGACCCATATTTACATTATTTTATGTCTGCTACATCTTAAGAACATTGTCATTATTATGGCAGCAAAGCAGGAAGTCAGGTTGTGTACTACAAAAAGCATCAAAATCCACATTGGGAAGAGGTCAGGGATGGATGCTAGGCTAATTGTTATGCCCCGGCCTAGGGTTTCCCACTCCCAAGAATAACCACCAAAAACAAACGGAAATGCAGTCCAAAATAAGGGAATTTATTTACCCAACGAAAATACTTCAGGGTGAGCAATACCTATCTTTTCTTTCCTAACCCAAAACAAAAGTCAAAAGAAATACAGGTTATCTTACCTCACTCCCTAACCAAAAACAGGAGAAAAAGGTGCACAAAAGAAAGAAAAGGCTACTCACCCCTACTAAAGTGGACTGAATAAAGTATTTTAACAATATATACAATATTTACAATATGTACAAAGAGATACAAAATCTCTGCAACAATGAACATCAAGTTTCCAAATGTCAA
>CAEMYA010000647.1:103090-118046 GCA_903131615.1 Diplodus sargus | reverse complement strand
ACAGAAACGAACAGTTTAGTCAGATTTGGGCACCAGGAGCGAAGGTGCGCTCCACGGGCTAGAACTCGGCACAGCAAAACCATTTTCTAAGAGGTATTCAACCTCTGTCTGCATCACCGCCCGCTTCACAGGATTTACGCTGTACGCGTGCTGCTTTATTGGCCTGTGGTCCCCCACATCTATGTCATGTGTGAGGACTGTGGTCTGGGTGGGCTTATCGCCGAACAGCGCATCATGGCGACGAATGAGGCGGCAAATGTCACTTTTAGCCGAATTACACAGATATGACAAATGCCCCTCCAAATTTGCAAGGATTTTTGAGTTCTCCAAACGTGCACAGGGAACGGAAAGAGGCCGCTCGTACAGCCCGTCCTCTTTCGGACTGTAAGGCGGTGACACCACAGAGACTACGGGTGATGCACATGGCTCAGGCGGCACGGATGGCACGTCAGCCCATCCGCGGTCAACATATCTTTTTAACATGTTGACATGACACACTCGGGACTTTTTCTTTCTGTCTGGCGTCTTGATCACATAGTCTGTGTCACTCAACTTCCGCTCCACCTCATAAGGACCAAAAAACTTGGCCTGAAGACAAGAACCGACAACGGGCAGCAAAACTAACACACGGTCACCTGGGTGAAAGTTGCGAATGAGTGTGTTTTTATCATACCGTTGCTTCATTTTCGACTGTGCAGCGGAGAGGGAACTCCGCGCCAGCTCGCATACAGTGTGCAACCTCTCCCTGAATGAACTCACATAGTCCAGGATATTGTGCGCGGGACCGGGCCGGTCTGCAAGCCACCTCTCTCGCAGAAGCCGCAGCGGACCACGCACAGTGTGCCCAAAAACGAATTAAGCGGGGCTGAAACCAAGAGACTCCTGCATGGTTTCCCGAATGGCGAACAGGAGCAGTGGCAGACCCTCATCCCACTCCCTGTTGGACTCAACACAGTATTTGCGAAGCATGGACTTTAATGTTTGGTGGAATCTCTCCAGTGCGCCCTGACTCTGTGGGTGTTACGCGCTGGACACCCGGTGCTTCATGGACAGCTCCGACATCACCTGCTCAAAAACCTTTGACATAAAGTTAGATCCCTGATCAGTTAGGATGCGTTTTGGCAAACCAAAGGTGGAAAAAAACTTGACCAGAGCTTTCACCACCGCTTTAACTCTCAGCGAGCTCAACGGGACAGCCTCAGGAAAACGTGTGGCTGCGCACATCATGGTCAGCATGTACTGATAATCAGACTTCCTTTTTGGCAATGGACCGACACAGTCAATGATGACATGCTCAAAGGGCTCACCGATCGCGGGAATTGGGCGTAAAGGAGCCGGACGACTAACCTGGTTTGGTTTGCTGGTAGTCTGGAAGACATGGCAAGATCGACAAAACCTGGCAACATCAGACTTTAACCCTGGCCAAAAAAAATACTGCAGCACGCTTTGGTAGGGCTTTTTAATGCCAAGATGACCGGACAGGTTGTGATCGTGGGCTAAACTCAGCACTTGGAGACGGAACTCTTTTGGCACAACAACCTGAGTAACCACATCACACTCCAGACCAGACATCGGGGACCATTTACGCACTAACACACGGTCATCAAAAAGGTAAGTCACAGGCAGTTTATCATTTTTCTGCTCCTGGATCAGATTGCTGCGCTTTAATTAGTTGCTCTTTATTTACTGCCAAACACAGCTCTTTGTCTTCTGTTTCCACTTCAACAGCAAGAGGTTCGTTTTTCTGTTCAGAAGAGGGGCTGACCGAAACCTCAGATGTGTTCAAAAACGAGTCGGACACATCGACAATTTCACCAAGCTTACGAGCTTGGGCACGGGTTACGACGCACGCCGGAAAAACTGACGGCGCGTCAGGTGCAGCGGAGGTAACACACACATCAGCAGTGGGACTCTCAGTCACCTCCGGAGCCGACGGAAAAACTTTTCAACTCTCCAGCCAAGTCATTGGATCTCATTCCAATGAGATCAACTCCCGCAATCGGCAGCTGATCACACACCGCTACTTTTACTGTACCCGACACCAAATCGGAGGAAAGACGGTGTGACGTGGCGCACGGATCACACTTAATTTAATTCCCCACAACAGTAAATCAGAACCACAGTACGACTGATCCGAAAAAGGCAACACACCACGACGAGCTACAGAATGTGTGGCTCCAGTATCCCTCAGGATAGTGATCGGAACCCTGGACGCCTCATTTCCAGTCAGAGACACAAAACCTTGTGTTGTAAACGGCTTAAAAGACTCATCAACCTCTGTCAGATTTTCCTGCTGGCTTATAGTAGGCTCTGAATTTATCAGACCCACAGCAGAGGGATTTTCACACTTTGACTGTTCTTTAGATTTTAAGACAGGGCAGACTGAAATGAGGTGGCCAGTGTCTCGTTTTTCACCTGCGGTAGAGAAATTACGCCGGGAGTTTTCAGGAGACCGGGGCTTATTATGCACCGCAGACCTCTGCGTTTCTCGGACAGGTGACAGAAACGTGCTCTTGTGAGTCAGAGCAAACTCATCTGCGAAAACAGCAGCTTGAGAGAGAGACACAACTTTTTGCTCATTTAAATACACCACGATGCGCTCTGGCAGGCACTTTTTGAACTCCTCCAGAAGCACAAGCTCTCTCAGCTGCGCAAAATCTTTGGTCTTACTGGCATGACACCACTTATCAAAAAGCACGCCTTTGTCGCGCGCAAACTCCACATGTGTCTGGCTGACACTTTTCACACAGTTCCTAAATTTTTGTCTGTATGCTTCCGGTACTAACTCATAGGCACGTAATACACTAGCTTTTACAACGTCATCATTTAAGCTCTGTTCAACAGTGAGGCCGGCACACACCTCCTGAGCTTTTCATACCAATTTACACTGGAGCAACAAAGTCCAGACATCCTTCGGCCAGTTTAAGGTGGCAATTTGGTCGGAGAGATTGCGGGTCCTGCGGGGCGACAGGGGAACGGGGAGCGACATTAGGCTGGCGTTCCAGCTAACGCTTTCACCCTCAGGTGCATAGCCTCCACCTCCAACCGCCTATTCTTCATTTCCATCTCCTTAATGCGGAGTGTCAGCTGGAGATCTCCCGCTGACAACCCCAGCGTAAGGGGAGGATCTGAAAGAACGCAAGTGACAGGAGGAACAGGCTCTCGAAGCTCCACATCACTTTTCCCCACAGATTCTGCAACAGCAGAAACAGAAAACAATCCCCTCTCCGACAACTTCTCCACCAGGAGCTGCCTCAGCTCCTCCTTTTTAATGCCGGAAGGCACTTGCACCTTATATACATTGGCAATGAGCATCAAATCCACCTTTCTGCAACTATTAAGTTGCTCCAGCATAGGCTGTCTAACAAAACCATCTTAGTCAAATTCCATTGTGCCATTAAATGAAACAGTGTCTGCCAGAAATAATTGAAACAAATCAACAAAGAAACCAAACACATTTATCCAATGTCCTAACCCTAACCCAATATATACAATATTTACAATATGTACATAGAGATACAAAATCTCTGCAACAATGAACATCAAGTTTCCAAATGTCAATCAAACAAGCCAGTGATCTCAGTGAGTGAGTGAGAGAGAGAGAGAGAGAGAGAGACGCCAGGTCTCCTGCAGGCTCCACATTTGAATGGCCCAGTCCTCCGATTCCACCAGTCAGCAGCCACCAGGATCTCAGCCAATCAACGGCCTCCACCTGCACTGGTACCTTTTGGGACACACAGAGAAAGACAGCACCCCCTCTTGACAGGGAGGGAGAAAGACATACAAATACACACAATACCAGAATACACAAGTTATGACCCCCAGGGTCATAACACTAATACATGCACTTTTTTTAATCCAGTAGACTGCTGTTAATGTCCAGTGTGAAACTAAAAGTCAACAGTGAGTTCTGAAAACCAGTCGCTTGTCTAGTGTAGATTATAGTTAGTCAAACAGCAAGTTCGATACAATATTTCTCCTCCAGAAGTTCTTTATTGTTTGCAAGCAAGAGTCACGCACCAGCAGTGCATAGATGTTGACTCAGGAGAGGCAGTCTTTCCTCAGCATTTGTAATAATAAGAAACAATAGATTCAGGTGTAACAGTCACATGATCTCTCTCAAAACGATATGTGTATCATGAGATGGAGGTGGAGATGATTGGAATAAACGTCTTATATACTTCAAAAATTGTGTTTCTTATGTCAAACTAAGGTCAAAACACGTGTACACAGGAGAGGCTTCACCACCCCCTTCAGGGTGAACTCCTTACCTAAGTTCCTTCATGTTCATTTTTACAGAACATCATACCATATACAATACATCCATTCTTACCCTGCAACCACATAGCTATCACAGATAGAACTTATGCTGGAAGCCCAAAAACAATAAGATTTCACTTTACATAAATAATGTTGTATCTATATTGTTAAGTTTTATATGTAAGAACAACATATCAAAATAATAAGGGACATTTGAGATTTGTCTCACATAACATACATAAAGTTACCAGCTTGTTCTTGCTCCCAACTCTTCAAAGGCAGCAGCACGGTCAGTGGCTTTATTTATCACTTCCTGTTTAGCACCCTCTATACCACGATGGCCCAGCGCAGTGCCCCTAAGACTGCTGCTGACTCCTCTGCTGTAACTGTCCTGTTGCACCAAACCTGTCACTGGTGAAGAACCATTACCTGTTTTAGTCTAATACGACTAGATTTGCAAAGCCAACTCACCACACTGAGTCTTGTCATTCCTGTAAACTGCGTCAGGTCTGCATATTGAGTCCTGTTTACACCCAGTTTACAGTACTTTTGTGCCTCCAGACAGCTAAAGCAGTCAGCTATCACCCACTTCACATTTTCAGTGGAAAAGACCTCTGCATGTATTGATAACTGATTTTTCCACAATTTAAACATGTTACATATCTTGTAGCCCTAACCGAACAGTATATAACATCTAGATATAACATCTAACCATCGCATCGACTTAACCTTTAGTGATAATGTATACAATTTGTGTGTGACATACTGTTTTTCTTGCTTTTTTTGTTTTTGTTTTCATCAAGCCTGGTTGACATACTCTATTGATAATGTATCGCCTCAGCATTCTGTATGTCCATATGCACACAGTATGCCCAGTCTGCACGCCAGCAGCTTTCTCTGTGTTGGAAAATGTGTCATTAGATGCCCCTACAATTGCTAACCTTGATGAGATGACAAGATGAGGCAATAGCCAAAGAGATAAATGAGGACAACGAGCTGTGAAAAACAGCAAGAAAAGTTTCTTGGCAGGCAAAGATCAATGAAAGAGAAAGACAGTGTTTTATCAATCACACAGGGAGTTTAGCAAGAGAGCAAGGCAAATGGTTATGAGTCAGGATAACTCTGGTAAGGGGCTGCGCTGCGTTAAATTTAGAAGGAGCATCAGCAGCCAAAGAGACGTAAAGAAAATAGAGCGAGCTATTGAAGAGAATTAGTTATGGGTCAAGATCAGTGGTAAAGACTATGTTCTATTAATTTGATGGAGGAGAGTGCGAGCACACTGCATTTGGATGGATTTGGCAAGAGGCCATGTTATTTTGCATTCATAGCAAGGAAGATGGAGTGTATTGAGAGTGTCATGAGGTCATGATTGGGTCACAAATTAGTTGAATAAAACACTGTGCAAAGTTAATTTCCGGATGGATGGCAACATGGTATTCAGTCATGTGTTATAAAGTCTGCTTCAGTAGCAAATGGCTTAGTAGCACGTTCAATTTGAGTACATTTTTACAATTACCATGAAAAATATAACCCCAAATATTAGGCTGAATATGAAATTAAAAACTAGAAGTAGTGAAGTGTGTAAAGAAAAGAGCAGCATTTGAGTGCAGGTGGAACATTAGTTAGATGGAAAAAAGAATTAGTCTGAAGAAAAAAAGATTGAAAGTAGAGGCATTAGTGTAAGTCATGCTGGAGAAAGTGTCTGACACAGAAATGAAGAATTCTGTGCAGAGTGCAGAGTCTTACAGAGGTCACTATCAACCATGTCAGAGAACATCTGTAATCAATACCTGGCACTTACAGTGATCAATATGTAAAGTATTGCAACAGATGTCTGACCATCAATCAATAAGACATGGGACCCATGTTTGGTTCAGCACATGTGCACGTTCACCTCTACATTTATTTGATGGAGCATGAAAACCCCTTACAACCAGAGATCATCCAGCAGCAGTGAGCACAGGGGTTTACAGGAAACAGCCATGTTAAAACTTCCACTAGGATCATCTCAGCTGTGTTTGTTAATAAGGCTTCACGCAGGAAAACGTTTGTATTCTCATTCTGTCCAACTTTTTTTCCTGTCAAATTTGTGCATTTGAGCGGGCTCGATGAATATGTGTTCATGAAGAGTTGCACAGTCATGAGATTTGATCATTAGCACAATCAGTACCCTTAATTTGTGGGCAGTTTCAACTTTCCACTCAAAACGGAAGATCTTCAGACAAACAAATTGCTAGATTTGATCAGCACAAAAAAGCCAAATGGGATCTTGAACCTTGTTTCCAAACATCATGAAAGAAATGTAGTGCTGGGAGAGAGCTAATCCCAGGACAAACTTCTGTATGACTAGACAAACCCAAACCCTCAGTTAAAATAACAAAAAGGTATTTTGGATAACATTACTTCAAAAATGTAAAACATTCACTTACAGAGCTATGAATGAATAAATATCAAACAGCGTCTACTCAGAGGTGGTACAAGAAGTAGCCCAAATGATTGCATTAATGCTTGAAGATTTGGCACAGTTGTGGAAGGAGACATGGACTGAAAAAGTTTTTACCTGGCTGTGCGGATGTAAATTATAGCATAAATTGACAAATGGAAAAAAAACAAGCAGAAAACTAAATGTGAAAACGATGTATTGGTTATAAGGAGCTGTCAGTCAGTCATCTCCCAAGCTGCTCTCTCCGAAGCAGCCTCTATCTCCTGGCTGTATACTGGAAGCCCCCTCATACATATAAAACAGGTATGTGCACATCAACACACTGTTCAGTTTGTCCTGACATAGAAATATCATGTTTGCATACTTAAGCCAAAATACTCAAAAGCTTATCATATAAATTAAAACATGTTGCACTGCTCAATCAAAAGAGAAGTCATAAGGCACATCACTATAGAGTTCATTCCAAGTTCATTCAAATTAGACTTTGATGTTTTAGTCCTCGTGGGAAGCTGAGAAGCTCTATACATGACTCTGGCACTTACATTGGGGTTTGACAACTATTGGATTAGGGAGGGAATATTCTAAATGCAGGAAAATTTGTAAATGTAACAATGTTCTCTTAAATTACTCATACGACACTTAAGAACAAATCTGGTTGAACAAGTGGGTCTTGCATGACACCCTGTATTTCTAAAGAGTGGAGTAGCTGGAGGTGCAAGTTTTCATTCTAAGGACTCAGTTTGCCTGTGTGCATTAAATCAGAATGTTTGCATCTGGCCTTGAATTAGATTAGCGCAGAGTCACAACCCGTCAATACTATGATGCAATGCAGATGCAATTACTCAGCAACTGGAGGAAGTGCTCTTTATGTGTGCCTGACCTTTGCATTATTTGTGCATCTACTACATTTCGTTGACTCAGTACCTCTCCTCGGTTCAATGACAATAAAGTTGAAGTTAATCTAATTATTTCACTTACTTTTAGCTGTGTATCAATAGCTGACATTTTTCCTAGTCGAGGAAGTGACACGATACCCTACAAAGGAGCACAAATGCATAAATCATACTATAAATAATGCAATATCTAATAAAAGACTGTGGAAGACATCTTCTTCCCTAAAAAGGATAAGAGGCCTTACTTTGAGCATGTATTTGTGAGCTGTCTGGCTACATGATAACAAATTTCAACATAGCACTACTGTGATTATGAGAAGTGTTGGTAATATATTACTAAGTTTCTCTCAGGGATGTAAGCAACGGGAGGAGGAAGTGTATGCAGTGTGCAATTTCTAGTTTGCAGTGAGACAAGTTTATGGTACATTTTATTTTATCCTCCATTACTTGCCAATGAAAGGCTATAAAGAAAATATTGCTTTTCATATTAGGTCCATTACATAACAGTTTATTTATTTAATTATGTATGTATGTGTCTGGCACATTACAAACAACACAGTAAAGAGCCATTGTGTTTCCTGTTAGTCCTCTTTCACATGATGGTATTTATACTACACTTATTCAGCCATGTGACCATAATCGTGTGTATAGAGTTATGTTTCTGTGCATAATACTGTCAATGGTATGCCTTCCTCCCTCACACACACACTCATAATACACACATGCATAAGGACGTAGATTAATTTTTATTGATTAGAAGTTTTGTCCATTCATGTCTGCATTTGCATTGTGTAGGGGTAGGTAAACAGTTTTGCCTCCGGAGCCACATGAGAATCCCAGTCTGCCCGAGGGCCAACAAATTCTGTCACGTCTCATCTCTAATTTTACCACTGGATTAAATGATAGAAATCATACTGTGCACTTTGAATCTTGAAAATCATTCAAAGGCAGCGCATTATTAAAGTTAATTTATGCCGGAGTTTTCAAAATTACTGAACAGGTAATCCAAAGCAGCACATCATGGACACAACTCATCCCTAACTGCTAAACAAAACTGCCAAATAAAACATCCAAACCAGCCCTACATCTCCTGACCAATTCATACATACGCATTTTGTAACAGAATTTTGTATTTTTCTTTAATAACTCACCATGTTCTCCAGTTCCCACGATGTCCTCGAGCTGCCTTGTAACAGTTTGTCTTTAGAGGCACACACTTTGATAAATTTGTCATCAGAAAATAATGAAGATTGGCTTGCTCCTTTTGGCGATTTTGTGAACTGATTCATAGCTGGTTAGGTCATGTTCGTCATTACTTGCGTGAAGCTTCATAAAAGGTCTTTGCTGCTTTTGTATCTTAGCCAGCAACATATTTCTGTATTTCCCTGCCTGTTTTGTCCCAAAATGACAGCTCCAGCAACAAATGTAATACTGCTTTCTTGCAAAGGTTACAATATTAACTGTATCAACTATAACTTATTCATACAGTAAGATCAGGAATACGCAGGACAAAAGGCTGCCAACCTTTGCCTCCACTTTGGAATGAGATTTGTTCTGGAGAGTGGCTGCTTGCTTGCAGCTAACCCTTACCCTGAATAACCCTGAATAAAGGTTGTTTTTTTATCTTCTGTGCTACTGTGGTTTTGTTGTATACTGTCTGTCATATATCTGTTCTACAACAGTCAGAACACACTGTGCAGTGATTCCATAGTGTAATGGTTAGTGCTCTGGCATGTGAATCCAGTGATTTGATTTCTAATGTTGGTGGAACTCAGCAAGTTGCTAGGTTGGAAGTGAACTGGGATATGATGTTTATTGGAGATCCTCCTGACTCTCTCTGATATTCCCGCAACATAAGGTATGATGATGTTATGTTTCCTGAGACGAAATGTGTAAAACATATGTGCATGGTGACATTATGTATGAAAATGTTTGAAACAGTCTCACCTTCCTGTGCAAAGCCTCCATGGTGAAAGCATAGCACTCTGGACTTTGAATCCAGTGATCAAAGTTCAAATCTTGGTGCAACCTGACTTACAAGAAGCACTGTGTGTGCAAGTGGACTATATGGTCTTAGTCTGTGAAGAGTAGGCTTGAGAGTATTTTTGTCATGGGTCTTTTTCTTTCTTGAGTAGTTGTTTGTCAAAGGTCTTTCAAAACAATGGCTGCAGTTGCCCTTCCTTACATCTCCTCTTGTTGTGAGCACTTAACCAACTAAATCAAGTATCTTAGCCAATATACTTTGGATTTTCATTTAGCATTTTATCGTCCCTGCTACTGGTATTGCTTGATGCTGTGTATTGTAAAATCTAAGCATTGACATTGATATGTGGTGTCTCCATGTAAGAAACTGTTCTCCATTGGTCTTACATGGTTGCATGGTGGTTCCATGGTGTAATGGTTAGCACTCTGGACTTTGAATCCAGTGATCCGAGTTCAAATCTCGATGGAACCTGCTTCTAAAGCCGTAATACCAGTTACAGGCTCTTGCGGCCATTCCGTTTCAAGTACCAGTGAGACCTGAATCAACCAAGCTATTATTTAGGTAAGACATCAAAGATCTGTCATGCTTCAATCCATTGCCCTTGGGAGACTGGAAAACATAATTTCCGGAAATTGCAATGAAATTAACTTTCACGTTGGAACCTCTGGCAAGATCAATAAAGCCTGGCATGAAAATGGTAGCACACCACTGAACAGTACACAAAGTTAACTGTTTTGTGTTGTTACTTAATGTATTGTTTGATCTCATCCTCTGTACTACATAGATAGATAGATAGATAGATAGATAGATAGATAGATACTTTATTGATTTATTATGACAATAAATGGCCATGGTAATGAAAATGCAGGATTGCAATGGGAAGTGCAAGTGTCCTGTCAGTCATCGACACCACCGAGTCCTGCTCTGCACCAATGACGGAGCTGGCCTTTTTGATTACTCTGTCCAACCTCTGTGTGTCCCTCTGTTTGGTGCTGCCACCCCAACACACCACTCCATGGAAGAGGACGCTGAAGACCACAGACTGGTAAAATGTTTGCAGCATTCTTCTGCAGACATTAAAGGATGCCAGTCTCCTCAAGAAATACAGCCTACTCTGCACCTTCTTGTAGACATGGTCAGTATTCGCTGACCAGTCAAGCTTGTAGTAGAGCTGCAGCCCCCGGTACTTATAGGAGGCAACCATCTCAATCTCCTCGCCACTGATGGTGACAGGAGGAGGAGACGGGCGGCGCCTCCTGAGGTCCAGTACCATCTCCTTTGTCTTTTGTGTGTTGAGCTGCAGGTGATTCAGGTGACTCCAGGTGGTAAAATCCTTTACCAGGGACCTGTACTCTCCCTCGTCCCCCCTCTAATACACCCAACAATGGCAGTGTCATCAGAGAACTTCTGTACATGACAGAGTTTGGTGTTGTGTCTGAAGTCTGCTGTGTAGAGTGTAAAGGGGGGGGGGGGCAGTACGGTCCCCTGCGGCGCCCCTGTGTTGCTGGTCACTGTGTCCGATGTTATGGGCCCCAACCTGACAAATTGAGGCCTGCCAGTGAGGTAGTCCGTGATCCAGCTGACGAGGGCCGGGTCAACCTGCATGATGGTGAGTTACTACTTGTACTGTTGTGCACTGTCGATGTCATATTCAAAGCATTAGCAAACATACATGGCGATATCATGTAAGACACAATTTTAAGACAGTCTTGTGATGTTATTCCATGGTTCCATGGTGTAACGGTTAGCACTCTGGACTTTGAATCCAGTGATCCGAGTTCAAATCTCGGTGGAACCTCAATCCAAAGCAGCAATAACAGTGGCACGCTCTTATTCAGTGGTTTCCGTCCACCTGAGAGACTGTCAAAGGTAATACAAAGTAACAGAAACTGGTCATCCCTTTTCTGGTGGTCTGCACCGGCCAAGTGCCGTCATTCTTCTAGGTATGTTGGCCAAATGAACATGTCTGCTACAATGTTGCTCTCTGGGATGGGGACAGTCTAAAAGCACTCACCAGTTCCTATTTCTCTAATTTCTTCTCCCAGGGAGGCCCATCATAGATCTACCTATGAGGAACTACTGGCAGTTATGGGCATGGTTTTTGATGTGACAACCGGCAAAAGAGACCTCTGTTTATTGGAACACAGCCTGGTTGGAACACAGAGGTTGGCGTAGATGCTGCTAAAGCGCTATTGATATCATAATTGGACAGTATATGAACAGCACTTAAGGCTTTTCTCTATGAAAAACATGTTTTTGCTATTTTCCCAACTGACTTCCTGGTGGCTTCAGTCTCTTACTGCTGATCTGATTGGGCAAACCATCTGTCTATTATCAAATGCTAAATTCAACCAATCACCCACCTTCTAAGTATTCTTTGAAATTGCTTGCCCTTTGTCAAACATTTTCTAGGAGTTGCTTTCCAAATTATTTTGCGAAAAAAGATTTTGTTAACCAAGACGCTTCAGATTACCTTTGACCCTCAGGCACCATATATCATAACGAGATGATGCCAATTCAATTCATATTATTGCCATACATTCACTGTTTTATGACGCCAGGTTTTTACTTTATTTTAATTATCTTGATTTGTGTCAACTGTTTCTATGTTGCAACATTTTAGAGAGATTGATCAAAATGGAACAATGGCGAAAACACTTTTCCGTCTCGTCCTTATGGGCATATGCAGAGTGACTGTTCTTTGGAGCTCATTTAGAGTAGTTTCTGTTATTGTTATCTATGCTGTCTCTTTGACATATATTCAATTTGATTATTTTCTATATGTTTTATTGCCAAGGGTGCAGGATAAAAACATTGATGTAGCATAAATAAAAGTCTATTCCAGTATTTGAGTATGTACTCACAGTCTCTCCTCTCTCTCTTTCTCTGTCTTTCTGGCAGTCCAGGTGAGCTATTTTGTGCCAAAGCTCACAGCCAAAGTCCCACCATCACTGTGATATATGGCTTCCTCTCTTTTTTGTAATTAGGTCTAACAGTTATGATTCAGTGAAGCTGGCAATCAGCACTATAAGCAGTGCATTAGCAGTGGGAGCTAACATAATTAGCCACACTTTGAAGGCAGCTATAATCACAGAACAGGAACCCCTGAGCCGCCCTGCCAATATCAGGGTTAACAACAGTGAGCTGATTAAAATCTGTCATGTATGGACGGAGAAGGAGATTTCCACTGGATGACGGACTCATGGCAAGCTGCCTTGTCATTTGGCAAGTGATTCAGACAAGGGGATAAAGCATTGTACATTTGTTAAGCCTGCACTAATCTATATTTTGATATGAACAATGGCTGAAAGGTGTGTTAGGTCTAATTTGGAAGAGAATTAGCCAACTCTCAGGAACTAATTTTAGACTGAAGAGCCATTAACTGCAGACAGTTTGTCTAACTGTGGAGAAAAAACTGTGGCCCAGTTGTGAAAAAAGCTTATTGCTGCTCAACATAACATTGTAAATAGAGCTTTCAGATTTGGGATTTTATTTGATTGACTTATCAGATACTTATAAGTATCAGATACAGATACTTATTCAGCCAACATCAAACACAGATTGAGATAGAAATTTTAATGGGCACCCACTCAAATGCCCACCTGAGTTTTGGGGACTCACTGCATTAAAAACCTATCAATGTCGCTAGTTAGTTTTTAACTTGTCTTCTCTTCCCACTTACAATTTTTTCCATATACCTTATATATATATAAGGTATATTTTGCTCTTACATTATGTGGCTCTGTGCAGTATTTCCATGTATTTCCTTCCACTCTTTACAGAAGAAAAGACGCTCTTTACAGTCTTCTCAGCTCAGTGATGTGCAGTGGGGGGGCTAATTGTTGAAAAAATGCGCGCTAAGGTGCCCTCTTGGGAGCCAAAATGTGTGGTAAAGTGCCCTCTTGGGAGCCAAAACGTGCACTTAAGTGCCTTCTTCAGTAGCGAGAATGCGTTGTATGTGCCTTTTTTTTCTTTTCGCCCCTGCCCTTCAAAAAGTCTGTGCACACCACTGTCTCAGCTACTTCATTCTCCTGCTTGCAGCTTCAAATGGAACTGAACACTTACAAGATTTTTTTTTTTAAATGTGAGGTTATGGTGTTTTTTTTTTCTCTCCACTTCTTCATCTCTTGCACTGAGTACTTATTGCTGTGGTGTTGGCAGACATTTCCAACTGAGTGGTCACTGGAAAGCAGATTTGGTACCATTTTCAGTTTAGATGAGGTTTCTTCTTTTCAATATTCTTTAATCTATCTTCCTTGCCCTGTTCAGATCCATAGGTTAGGAGCCCCGGTGTATTCCCTTAATCATACAGTCCCTATAGACAATTTTAGACCTTTGTTCTTCTGCCTCCAGCTCCATTAGCCTTTTTGCTTTCTTGCAGCAGTGGGTTACTGGCTCCTGCTAACATGATTAGTGGAGACTCGTTTCGAATGTGGCCATAATCGCAGACTGGAAGCCCTGGGCTAATCTGCTGGTGGCTGTGGATGAAAACACTGAGGTGATTGAATATGCCATATGTTGGAGGAGGGAGAGGGGAGATGATCTAATCAGCTACTGGTTGGCCTCTAATCAGACAGTGGCTCAGATCAGCAGAAAATGCTCCAGTATAATAATGGATGGAATAAAGGATTGCAGGAGCAGATGTGCCTTGATTTTTCACTTTTTTATATCGCACCTGTATTAATGCTGATGAGCGCTCTAAATCTTGTAACTGTACATGTTCTGTGAGTTTTTCCACCTTCGCGTGATACCAATTTATTATTGAATTCTTTATTTCAGATTTGTGGCCATCTTCAAACCCATTAGATATTGTACAGCCATATGTTCTGAATAAAGCGAGCTGCTAAAAAAACATTGGTGCCAACCTATATTATTAAACTCTTTTTTAGGACTCTCGACAGAGAGGCCCTCTTCCCTGCCTGAACAACAGTATGACGCTGTTAGAGAGACTCTATCAGTGCTGCTTTTGAAGCAGCACTGATAGAGTCTGTGATGTGTCTAATTGATGTGTTTCAATTGACTTGAAACACATCTCAATTTGAGAATTACAGGGTGGTCTTCCTTCTAGCCTTTCCAGTTGAAGGTTATAGAGCATGTAGTCTTCAATCCCATCATGCAAAATAATCTACTTGAATTAAACAAATCAGTCCAAACCAGACTAGGCGTCGGTTACAGTGCTACTCTGGATTAAGTCTGACCTTACAGAGCAAGCATTCGCGAGCCGCCGCTGTTAACACCGGGACCCGAGGAGCCCAACATTGCGAGCCGCCGCCGCTGACACCGGGACCCGGGGAGCCGAACATCGCGAGCCGCTGCTGACACCGGGACCCAATGAGGGACACCGCGAGCCACCGCCGCCGCTGACACCGGGACTCG
>CAEMYA010000647.1:58581-74436 GCA_903131615.1 Diplodus sargus | reverse complement strand
AGAAAATACATATTAGAGATGATTTCAATAAAAAGGATAAAATAATCAGTTGAATTACACAGAGCTGACAAAAGTGGTGGACATAACAAAAGACACTAAACCTCTGAGATTTAGGATGTTGATGATACATTATGCTTGAAATAGAGAAGGACGTAGAACTATGTGTTGAGTAAATGTACTTATTTGCTTTCCACAGTGGTTTTTTGATAGACTTCTAAAGTAGTGATAAACTGTAAATTTCTAATAAGCCTAAAGGCAAAAGGTTATGTTTTTTTTTTTGCACTTGTGCTCCACTAATTATGAGGGGCCGGTCTAAGCCAAAAATGCCAGGGCCAATTTTTTGTCCCAGTCCATCCCTGTACGTAACCTCCCACTTTTCGAAAGGAATACATGCTTCCTACGGGCAATGCACTAGTATTCTATAAGTTAAACATGTGGATTTCATATCACAAAAATGTTCTAACTGTGTCTTCTGTTAACTTAAGTTTTAAAGATCAGGAAAATCTAATCTTCCCAGTACACAAACAATTCCAAAATTCAGGATTGTGCTATAACAGACCATCTTAAGAAATCCTAATGAAAACTTTAAACTGTGTTCTTCAATCAGCACTCGCTTACATCTCGTGATTGATGTCACGTAGGCTACGAGGCTGAATGTAGTTATTTTAACCCAAAGTATGAACTTTTTCCTAAACCTAATTAAGTTGTTTTTGTTGTAGTGCTGGACTGATTAGGTCTGTCTTTTGCTCTGTTCTGCAAACCTATGAACTCATTTTGGCAATTAGTAATCCCCAAAATAGACCCTCGGTGTGTGGATGTGTGTGTCTGTCAGATAGTGTGTTATCCTAAACCAAACTTTTTTTATTATTCTGTCAAATGCTTTACTTTTGCATCAGTGTGATGCATGCATGATGATACATGAAAAATACAAATAAAAGATGGACATATTCCATCTCAGCATTGTGGGAAATTCTGTATGTTCCAATTAAGGATATCACAAAGTTGTTTGTGAAGCAAAGTGATGCTGTCATGACTGAGTGGCCTCCTCATCTTATCCTGTATTCTCTGGATGAATCACAATTTCACAAAATCGTGTGACTTCATGGTAGTGTGATACTTAAATCCCTCTTGTCATATTAAGGCTTAAATGTTTTGCTCAATGGCATTCAATGGCTGAGGGACAGAATGGCTTTGGTACAGCACTCTGGATTTCAAATCAGCCGTGTGTACAAGAGGCCCTGTGTTAACAACATTTCAGTTGTAAATCCTTCCTCTCTTGTGTGTGTGCTTTTCCATGCATGGGTGAGGGTGTGTGAGTCTGTCAATATTGTTGTGTGTGTGTGTGTGTGTGTGTGTGTGTGTGTGTGTGCTCTCCATGTTCATAGCAGCTCTGTTGTAAGTCTCTGTTCTCTTGGGTGTGTGCGCAATAGGGCGAAGCTTTGTCGCCTGACAGGCAACATACGGACTGAAAACACTCCTCCAAGACGTCTGTCATTTCCTCCCAGCCACCACACTCTCCTGGGACAGCAAGTAACCATCCTGCTTTTCTTCCCTATACTGTACCCACAGATGTTTTCTTGTATTCCTCTTTCAATCCAAATGTGTTTTGTGTATGGCGATAGAGGGAAATACAAGCACCAAAAGTCCTGTACCTGGTACTCATGGGCAAATGTTGCATTTAAAGATGTTGAGGAGGGTAGAAAACACATGACCACAGTGTTGTGATAGTTAATATATAGATTTTTTATAAGTCAAATCACCATCCCACATGTATAACCACCCCCGCACATGACTCTCAGATAGGCATCTGGTGGCTCTAGTTAAAATGAGATATGTCACCAAATGTACCAAATAAAAAAAAATACAAAGTCCAGGGTTCAACAAAATGATTTAATGTTAACTCTGCTCTCTTAGCCAATAGAGGGCTTTTTTCTTGTGTAATTAACAGTACCCATTAGGTTATGCTTCTATTCCTGGGACTGAGGCCCTGTTCACACATACACGGGTATTTCCCACAACAAAGCTTTTTCTATGCTTTTTTTAACTTTTGTACATGGCTCTGGAGGTGAGCATGGTTAAGGTTTGGCTGCAGGAGAGAGAGGGGTGGAGAGGGCTCAGGAGAGCAGCGCCAGGTGAGTGATTGGCAAAGCTGGGACCTGTTTACTAACCATGCTCTCCCTTTAAAAAAGAGTAGTGTGGTGGACCTCAGATGGGAGATGAGGGGGAGATGTATGTATGTAATGTACTGTCAGTGAAGACAAATCTCCCTACGGGACAAATAAATCAATCAATCAATCAATCAATCAGATGCAGACGAAGATGCACAAGACTTGTTAGGAAACTTTGAGTTGAATTACTTTGGATTGAGTGTTTTGAGCTAAATAAAGACCGGCTCGAAACCAGAACTGTGTGCGTGGTGCCTGCTGAATTTACCCATGTTAGCACTGGAAAGGCTACATTGGCACTCAACGTAAGTTGGCAGGCCTATGCAGGGCAGCTCTGGGTCAGATGCTGGGGAGATCGCTGCGTTGCACTGGGAGCAAGTGGCGATGAACAGGCAGCAGTTGGAGGCGCTCCACATGCAGACAGAGACGCCATTTCCAGGGTTCGTGCCGCTGGTCTTCAAGCCCCACCAACCTGGATTTGCTATGTACTTAGAAGTTGGCCTGTGTAATGCAAAAGAAAACTTTGATCGTGGCACATTAAATGTGTGTTTTGTGCTTTGCTCAGGAACTATTGGTCTGGCGTTTCCAGCTCTGAACGTCTCTGTCCCATCCAATAAATCTGACTTTGAACAGGAAAGACTTTGGGTGTTTTTGGCAGCTCTTAAGCCCAAGACTAAGCTTAAAGTAGCCAAAATGACCTTTAACCAACGATGAAGTTCAGGTTATGTTAAAAAAAGATTTGTGAAGAACATTGAGAGAGAGTTCAAAATGGCAATGCACAAGATGGAGAGTGCCACAGGGAGATTCCATCTTACTTTACTTTACTGGGTTCTGTCCAAAATCCCTCCATTTGGATACTCGGTCACAACATCAACGATGGAGTGGCCAATTGATTCTGCAACTCAGAAAGCAGATGACACATGTACATGATATTACCTGGCTGCTCACACACAAAACCATCGTCCCTGGGTGGGCTTGAACCACCATCCTTTCGGTTAACAGCCGAACGCGCTAACCAATTGCGGCACAGAGACGAAGATGACGTCACTGCCAGGGGGCGTGGCAGTCATTTTCATGCCCCACCAACTTGGATTTCCTATATACTTAGAAGTTGGCCTGGCTTATGAAACAGAAATCTTTGATTGTGGATTATTGAATTTGTGTTTTGCGCTTTGCTCAGGAACTATTGGTGTGGCGTTTCCAGCTCTGAACGTCTCTGTCCCGTCCAATAAATATGACTTTGAACAGGAAAGACTTTGAGTGTTTTTGGCAGCTCTTAAGCCCAAGACTAAGCTTAAAGATTTACGATATTCACTGTTGACTTCTGGTTTCAGACTGGACATGAACAGCAGCCTACTGAATGAAAACGTGCGCTGGTTTTGTTCAAGTTAGCACGGACAGCATTGTTCGATTCGATTCAATTTTGTTTTATTACCACAACTCATGAATCAGCTGGACCCTGTGATAGACCAGAACCTGACTAAATCTGGGGAAAACACTATGATACCACTGCTGTGACCTTACATGATCACTGCACATGTAAGCAAACACATTTAATTGTCCTTAGACAGTTCACTAAATTGACAGTTTAACCCAAGCATTCATCCCCGACCTCCTCCCTATACAGATATTTCACTCTTTATACTACTTCTCCTGACTTCCTCCTTTGCAGCTGTAATGTTTACTACAGTCATTAGAGGTCGCCGACTTTTCAAAACTGTACTTTGTTTATTAGTATCCTTACACTCCAAGTACAGCCTCAAAGGTAATGGGCATGGCTGAAGTCTCTCAGTCGTGTTATCTTCATGAGGGGGTGAGCAGTTATGGTGTGAAACAGGTTTGGTGGTTGATACAGCAGTTCAAATAAATAATTGATGGAGACATGATCAGACAGAGATGAAGGGTATGACAAAACTGATAGATCAGACAGAGTTGTGCAAAGAGCTGGGTCCAGATCAAAGGTTTTAGAGGCTCTTTTCATGTACAAATTGATTGAAGACACACGTTGATTACTGATGACACAGCCTCACTGAGGGGGTCAGATGCATTATTTAGATGAATATTATCTTCAATAATTTAAATGTCAGAAGTGGTGAAAGAGGCCTCAAACAAATTCGGAATTCCTCTCAGAGGAATATAAACAGGTCAGCAGTAGTGCTACACATGCATAATGGCAGGAGAGCTTTTATATAAAACACTTTAATTAAACATCTAGTTGGTTTAAAGGGTGGTTGCTTTGTTGCTTGTTATATACTATAAATAAATAAACTAGATAGATACAGAGACGCAAACAGACTCAACAAATAGACTCAACAAATAAACTCAAAATCGATATGTTACAATTTCATTTTGGAGAAGTTTACTCAGTTTGGAGGAGTAGAGAGCCGCTCCAGCCAGACGCTCAGCTTTGTACTGCAGTGAACGGGGTCCAGAGAAAAAGCGAAATAAACCACCTAAAACAAGGCTCACCTTAAAAAACTATAACAGTTCAAGTGTACGTTGTATAGGTAAAATTCACACAGCTTTACATCGCCGTCAGACCGCCCTTTCTTTTGGCACTACATTTTCTCAACCGTAGAACCCCTGTATCCCTACGCATGAGCGCAACTGGGCAACTGAGCTGATCTGCGAGCGGCGAAATACAGCGCGAGGCCTAGTTGCTGGCGATGTAAAGCGGTGTGAATTTTCCCTTTACAACGTACACTTGAACTGATATAGATCTTTTTAAGGTGAACCTTGTTTTAGGTGGTTAATTTAGCTTTTTCTCTGAACCCCATTCACTGCAGTACAAAGCTGAGCGTCTGGCTGGAGCGGCTCTCTACTTCTCGAAACTGAGGCTGCGCTGATCGGTGATTACGGTAGGAAACAGATCGACTATAGATATGTACTTCATATGATCCCACTTCAAAAAACCTGAACTATCTCTTTAAAGCATGGTCTCTTAATGAAGATGAAAAGATGAAAGATGAAAGACACTACTTTATAGGAGAGAATTACAGTGTTCAAGATTTATTTTACCCATGAGGTTTCCAAAACTTCTCACTCTGATGGTCATGATACATTAAATCTTTAAAACAGGATTTGTTTTTCATGTACCCAGCAACTGCATTCCCACATTTTTTTACTGAGAATAGTTAAACTTTTGTTGAACTTGTGGCCCCAGACCATTTTAATGATGCTCACAGGGCTGCTTTTCCTGGCAGTGATCATATTTTTTGGCAAATTTTGCAACGCACTTTCACAGCCATGTTCTGAGCAATACAGCCCTTTTCTTTTACTTTTTTGCTGTAATTAGTGTTGTAACTACAGATTCAGAGTATTCTTCTTTGAGTTCCAAAAAGAATGATCTTGGTTTTCAGTAAATTGGAGCAATGTTTATGATTATATAATTTGCAAAGTACTTTGTGAGCCACGGCCTGAAAGACACAGCCTAAATAATACAAATAAATAACTATTATATTCCTTTGTTTTTACTCTTGTCCTTTTATTTGATGTAGTTAGACAGACACATTTGAATATTCTGTACTTAAGCACTACATATATTATACATTGTAAATAAACCAATAGAAGTATTATGGATAAAGGCCACTCCCTAATAAAGGCTGGGGAAAAAGAACTTGAGGGTAAGTCAGATTTGGAGAGAGTTGTTTAGGGGTCACTAAGAGGAACTGTTAGCAAGAATCTATGTCAAAAGTCATGACTGAATGTTTAACTTGCTTTTGACAATCCAGATGATGCATCAAACTTTAACAACTCATCTCACAAGACTTCAGAGCGAGACTTCTCCTGGGCTTATTGTGTAACAAAAAAGGTCTCTCTGTGTAACAATCATTTCTGTAAAGTTGTCACACACTCCGAATACTGGACCACTTCCAAAACTTTTGGTAGGTACGAGTCATTTACACACCAAAACAGGTTTCAAAATACAAGGAATTGCCCTTTAACTCATCATCATCTGCATAAAGAATGAAAGCAAAAACAGCAAAATACCATTGTTCAAAAGTATGATGTGTTATAATCCAACAGGACCATGCCCCAGAGCTTGTCTGCATCGATCTGCTTGATGTTGTTGGTGAGACAGAAAAACAGGTTTTAGACAAAGGGTTGGACTGAAATCTGACTATAATTCATATAAAAATATCGAGGCTTGATTCATGAACAAGCTATTCCACAACCTTGACTGATCGTGATTGGATTGGAATGGCCATGGCAAAGTACCGGTATGATGTCCGTGGCAGATATAATGAGCACCTCGCATGGAGATTTCATATTCAAGGCTAAGGCTGAACTCTACAAGTCGCACATGTAATATACAGAATGGTAGACAGCTGGGTTTCTTTTAAAGGTAGGAATGTGTTCAACTCTTTTTTCTTCCACACAGCCCGATCATGTCAATACTAATCTTTGATTAGGTCGTTCATCATCAGCGCTGTATTGAAGAGTAATGAACTCAATCACTTGCCGTTCTTGTTTTCTGTCTCTTTGTATTTCTATCTTTCTTTTTCTGGCTCTGACCCATCATGACCTCAAAGCAATTCTCAGAGGTTGGTTGTCACGTTAGATGGATGAAGCCATCAGCGGACAGCCTGTGGTGGAGAGGGGTGTTAGATATGATGGAGGTACAGGATGTCGAAGAGATCCAAACAAAACTCGGAATCCACATCTTGCCAAAAATAGAAGTTTTTCTCTTTTATCTGGCTGATCTTTGTTGTGGTGTTAATTATACGTTTTTCTTCAGTGGAACCTCATATTATTTCTCACTCTTCCTTTTGACTTGTGGTTTGCATCTGTGGTTACCTGTTTCTTCTTCCCACCTCTCACTTTTCGGTGTGCACTCACAGGGGTCAGCTGCCATATTAGATGGATCGAGCCATCAGACGGCCTGCTGTGACTCCTCACTGGAGATGAGATGAAGGAGAGGTATTAGGACAAGTCATGGACTTAATGAAATGTAAACAGAAAATGGAGACAGACGAGCGTGTAAGAAATTGCGCACATTCATTTTGACTGCGATCGCAATAGGAACACTGGCTGTGCTTGTGTAGTTGGTACCGGAGCTACAACAACAGACGTCCGTTGTTGTGAAGCTGCTGTGTGTCTCTCCCTCTCGCTAATCCACCCTGACCCCAAACCCACTTTCACAGGTCAGCTGCCATTTTAGATGGATGGAGTCATCAGCTGCTCTGACCTTTTTAGGCCAAATTACTGACTACTGGCTGGCTGGCTGGCTGTTGGACTGCAGCTCTCAGCCTGCCTCTGTTTCCTTTTCTACCTCTGCTAAGCATTAAAGCTTTGTATCCCCCTGCACTGTCTCTCAGATGGTTTGCTGTGTCTCTAATTTCTAAAAAAGAACGGATGGTTAGAGTTTAAGGGACTAATGCATGTCTGACAGAAGGCAAACAGTTGCTATGGCACTGGCACTGTCAGCAGATGGTATGAATCTCCTGACAAATGTACCTACATGAACAGTCTGTCTAAATGGAGTCCATCAGTTAGATTTGTTTTACTAAACCACATCAGAGGCTTATACCACTTGTAGTATGTGAACACAAGGACTTGAAAATAAAAATAAATAAATAAATAAATAAACAAATCACAACCCAGGTACTGAAGATAATTTGCAGACTTTGTTCTGAGCAGTTTTATGTTAAAACTATTTTGACAAAGATACATGTTTTTAACACACAACACTGTGATGATCTGATGAGTTTTTTAGCTAGCACCTACATTATGTCTGACAAATTGTTACAAACCTGGGATCAGAATTTACAACGGTGGTGTCACACTCAGAAACTGTGGGGGCCACCAAATCACACAAAATGCCAATTTCTGCATAATGTTGCTTACAAAATAAAATAATAAAAATAAAACACAGAACTTTCAAGTCTTTTCAAGTAAAATGAGAGATACCATCCGTCTAGAAAATGTATACGAAATGTAAAGTGAGTTTTAAGAAGAGCCTTAAAGCAGCAAGGTTTGGAACCATTAGTAAGGCCCTGCCAAAGGATCAAGGACAAGAGCCAGACCATTCAAATAAAAAAATAGAATAAAATAAAAAACAAGCAGCAAAGTCTTACAATTCATTTTAAAACTCACAGGTAATCACTGAGGGCAGAAAATATTGGTTTAATATGGTTGCTTCTCTTTGTAAGTGTTAAAAGCCTGTGCGCAGCATTTTGGATCAACTATATCCTACAGATATTATTTATGTTAATTGTAGAATAAAGCGCATTTCTGAGTCTTAGTCATAATTGAACTGTTCTTAGTCTGCAGAGCAGAAGAATGACCTCATTTCAGTTAGCTTCCTCGTTTGTGCACAGCAGGCCTGCACAACTTCACTCACCTGGGTATCAAAGGACAACTCTGAGTCAAAGATAACGCCAAGGTTGCTGGCCTCTTTTCAAACATTATCGGATAAAGCCAGCGGAGAGATAATTAATGCTGCCAGAACTAAGGCCACAAGGGGTGATCATAATTACATCTGATTTAGAATAATTTAGTCTCCAGACATTTCTAGATATCCAAATTTTAAATTTCAGTGAGGCAGGAGACAATAAAGGTTGCATTCATAGTGCCAGGATTTAATGGGACATACAACTGGGTGTCATCTGCATTGTAATCAATTTAATGTCTACGCCAAGATCTAACCCAGGGGAAGCATATAAATAGTAAACAAGACTGTAACCCTACCGACCTGGGTAACTCCAAGAAATAAAGGGCAGAAGAGCCTCCTCTTATGGATCCACTTGGCAAATCCATGTATTACAGAGAAGTACCAGTTCGATAGATAGGAGATTAACTAATGTAGTGCCACATAATTGATTCCACGCTTTCTTTCTTCTCTGTGGTGATACGAAAAGAAGATGAACTACTTTCATTGCTGTTGAGATTTTCACTTATTGCACTTTGAGCACCAAGCTGAGCAGTTTCATAATATTCAAAGGAAGGCAGGTATCTCTATGGCCAACATCACCAAAAAGCGGAAACTCGCACCAAAACCATCTAGATGGATCGATAGCACTAATGATAAGAAAACTGTTCCCAGACAGAGGATTGATAAATGACACTACAATTTATTCCCATTTTATCATTGTGGGGAGCAAAAAACAAAAGACGTTTTTTCATCTTTGTTTTCATCACACAAGAACAAGAAAAAGGGAACAGCAGAGTAATTTTGAAGGTTTTTTAACACATCTAACCTGACAGCAACACAACAACCACTGATGTGTGTGTTGATCCTTATTTGCCGTTGGTTCTTTGAATGTGTTGAAAACGAGATGAGAGAGCATCATGTGAAGTTCTTTAAAGTTATACAATAAACCTTGTGTCTGTAGGGGATAAGAGAGAAACCTGAGCAGGCGGATCTCATCATCACGTATACATGTAACAAGACCTCTGATCTGCTTTTTACATTAGATGAAGATAAATCATGAAAAAAAGACTTCAGTGGGAGAGTCATCTCTGTGACAGCAGAGCCTGATGAAAGGAGGGCTCAATATATGCAGCGATGCATCGTGGTATGAAAAACCATCCAACATCTGGTAAAACTGAAATAAACACAAAGTAACATGTAGAAGTCTAATTAAGACATTTTCTGAAGCTAAATATGTATCTAAAATTAAAACAAGTCCGCTTTGTAATGAAAAGCTGTGTGCCCCCATTACAAAGTCAGCTCCCATACACAAACTTTAAAATGTACATGTACACGTTTTATGTAAATGAGTTGTGCTGCAAAGCCAAAATACAGGTCTTTGTTTATGTAACAGTGTTTGCAGCCAGAGCTGGAGAAGAAAAAAGCTAATTAGTTAATGTTAAAACCATTTAACCATTAAAAGCTGCTTGTCCTTGTGTGAAAAATATATATGCTGAAAATATATGTTTGGCAGAATCTGTTCAAACCCTTATAAGTTACATACTTACATATTCTATTACTCTCATATACATCATGCATTGCTATATAATTCAAGCGCAGACAGTGTTGCTGTTTTACAGTTAATATTTAAGCCATAATGTGTGGCATTCACTCAAACTACAACAGATTTAGATGTAAAGATATGTTTTTGGAATGTTTCCATAGAAAGGCCTGAGTAGAAGTCTGCGTCACGTCAGGCTTATTTTCTATCAGCACTGTGCATTGTGGGAGATAGCTTTCATACTGGTGAACTAATACCACAGCAGATTAGAAATGACCTCTAAATGTATCAAACTGTCATAAAGCTTCTGGTTTTGAGTATCAGGTGGTGTGCACCTTTCAGGCCATGAGAGTGCAGAGCGCTCTTACAGACTGTACTGTTATGGAGTGAAGTTAAAAGAATGTATGCTTTATTATCCTTCCTAATGTGTTTGGATGTCTAACTCAAGTGCAATGGATTATTATATGAATGTAGAATATGCATAACTGTTACAGTTGGCATTAAGGCATGTTAATTCATCTTCTGGCACTGACAGTTACAATTACATGAAAGTAATACCATAAAATACATCGAAAAGCCAAATGCAGAGCAAAAGGTGAGAACTTTTGTCTATGTCGAGCCCAACTACTAGTGCAATGCTGCAGTTAATCATTGAAAGCGGTGGAGCTGTTACAACAGAACTTGTTAACAAGCAGTTGCCTTTTTATACACCCAGCAGATGTGGAACATCTGTTATTCTGTTGCTAAATGCTCCACTATGTTTACAAGCCAGCCCCTCACTGTGTCTCTCTGCTGTTTGCTGTTGAGCAGGTAGTGTACAGTGAGTTATCTATCTATCTTTGTTGCTGAAAACAGCTGCATGCTGCTGGAAATGATGCACAGTGGTAAGTTGGAACAGCATTTTGGTTCTGTGCTGTAAAAACAAAACAATGAACAATGCTGAAAGATGCCGAAACAATGTTAAGATGAAGTTCTGCAGAGTCAGGTGATTACTTGATAGGACAACATAAATTATTAAGAGACTTTTAGTTATAAGAAATTATAGTTTTAATATTATGACATCTATGAATAGGCCCCAGCCTATCTAGGTCCAAAACTCCTGTGTTAGCAGTATAATTACCAACACGTCCCCAGTGCTCCGAGCTTCCAGTGTGGATCATAGCTTCATGCCTAGCAGTTACAGTAAGTAGCAGTTAGCGGTGACTCTGGTGAAATGCTGCCCCTTTTTTATAAATATGAATTCAATGGGTGGCCAATTCTGACATAGTTCAACTTTAATGGAAAAAAAATAGTGAATACAGCCACTTAGTAGGTTTTCAATTAATATATTGTGATAAACTAAAATTTGGCATTTTTGCATAAACATGTTTATTTGGGATATTAATGTTATTAATCTGTTATTTATCAACCAATTGTCTTTTCACACCTCTGTTTCTTAGTTTATTGGGCAAAACAACTCTCAACAAACAATACACTCTCAGACCTAATTCATGACTTTCAATCAAAATTGGTTGTTTAGAGTAACAGGAAAGTGCTTTTCATCCTTAAGATTCACACCTTTTTCCGCAGGTTTCATTTCTGTACTTTTTATTAACCCAACAACCATCTCCTACCTTAACCCATTTTTGCTTGAAGGACTGTGTAAACACAGATCATTAATAACCTTTTCTGAGACAAGAAAATCATTTTTGGATACCAATCTAATCATATAACATATTTCTTACTTCTTTAAGTTTAAGTTTAGGTTTCTTTATTAAATAGGTGAAGGTAGATTTGGTTTTGCAGCAGAAGAGGACAATGCTTGTCTTGACAAACATTTCACATCTTACAAACAGCACTGACAAACATGATAAAAGTACTCTATTAACAACGACTTAAGAAAGAAATAATAATTAAAAAAAACACTAGAATAAATCAGGTAAAACCCCAGTATGAAATTAAATCAATAAATATGCTGTGATCCTATAATGCCTGTGCAAATGTTGCTATGACTACTGAGTGATGGCTGCTTGAACAAATCTGTTTTTTTATACCTCTTTGTTCTACACCTTTGGACTATAAAGCACCATTCAGGGGGAGAAAGCTATAAAAATGTGTATTTTTGAAGTTTGGCATTATTAAGTGTTTGGTGATCCTGGCATCAAAACATAGTGTAGATACTAACTAGATAAAGTCTAAAATTTGACATGTGTGGGTGTGTGCTAAAGAAGGCAGAGTGATAATGCATGGGGGTTTAATGTGACTGCAGTGACATAGAATGAGCAGGAGATGAAGTTAAACGCGCTGTCTGGAAGTTAAACTCCCTGATCCGCAGGACTCAAAGGAGACAACGTTTGAAACAGTCCACAGTCATCATCCTTGATAGCTCGTTCTCACACTTTGTATTTTTTTTCAATCTTTTGTCTTACCTGTCTCTGCTGTCCAGAAATGATTTCCTTTAATACTGCAGCTCTTTGAGGTGTCACTCTTTCCTTTTACAAAGGCCAATGGTCGGATGCCGCCTTAGCGAGGGGGAAAAGCTGCCTGCATATGAAATCTGACAGCCAGGTGGGAATATTACTCAAACCTCTGAGGCATGCACTTTTCAAATAAAGCCACAGAGAGTTGCTGTGAGAAAGGGAAAGGTAGGAGGGAAAGCGAGAGAGGGGAGAGTTTATGATGCGTTAAAATGATCCAAAGAACAGTATCCATTTATTTGTATCAAGTGACAAAACTCCCATTGCCTTTTTGTTCTGTCACCCTCCTCCTCCCACTATCACCTTACAAATCTGTTTTCTGTCTGTCTTAAGAGAAAAAATTAGTCTTAAACTCAAAACAAAACCGACTCTACAGGGCAAGATGTATTTGTTGCTAACACTGCTTAGCAACATGGCTGTCGCTAGTGGTGACAACAATAATACCACAGGGAAACAATACAAGGGTTGTCTGTGTCTGCTTTATATTCAATGATATGAACCATATGGGTTTCAAAATCAGAGCAAAGCTGAATTTATTATTTGGGTAGTAGGATTTTATGTTTGCTGCCTACAGATCAGGAGTCTTAGTGAGTCTAAAGCTGCCAGTGTATGCCAATAGCTATGGAAACATCCTCCACCATTGGTGTCATGCAAGCCAAATTCTGGGAAAGCCACTATTAGAGCGGGGGCCACAGGCATCCTTTCTCAGAAAAAAATAATAATTTAAATCATGATGAAATTTGACATATTGAAAGACTTCTGGGGAAATAATACTTTAGCTCAATAATTGTCCACTTTATGTTAGGGCAAACTCACACATGCACGATTGTCCCTACTCCCCAGACCCCTGCTGGCCTGTGCCGTTACCTCTTGTACATACGTTAACATCTTTTGCATCCACTAAACTTAAAGTATGACCTGGCTTCAAATTTCAAGTGAGGACCTGATCTACAGCACTTTCCACACCCTTTCTCCCAGGACGGGGACAAGCATCAGCTTGAAGGCCTTGAGAGAAAAGGTCTCACATTGTGCAATTTGTCAGACTGATGTTTAAACATGCACAGCTGCTCAAAGCAGTTCCAGGCCACCTTTCAGGAGATGCAGGGGACTCTGATGGCTTTGTTGGTGGACCAGTAGTTGACAGGCGCTGGCAACTTGTGGATGCCCATGAGGATGTTGATGCCAATGAATGCTTTCATTTCTTCCACGCATTTCTCAGAGCACGAGGCATAATTTGCTGCTGACAAATTTGTATAGAACACCAAATCACTGAAAAGCACACACCAACAAGTTTCAGAAATAATCTAAGAACATCCCCCAGGGTTGTCTGAGGGCCAGGCTCAGTGAGGCACGTCTGAATATTAGAATTTGTGGGCTCTGATCTTTAAGAATAAACGGGTTGAGCAGGTAGCTGCCCCCTGGTGACCTCTCCTTATACCTCTCCCCTGGTAGTTTAGTAGAGCATACAGAGACTGCTGTTGGACCAACCTGCTGCTGCTCCACCACTCAGCCTCTTGGCTCTACCTGATGAGCCAAGAGAAGCTGCAGCTATGACAGCCACAGTGTTTGTGTGTTTACTGGGGCAACTACAAGGGGGGTCATGATAGACTCACTGCAATTTCTTTAATCTCTTGAAGATATGAGTCTAAGTCGTCATCAGTGTGTGTATATGAAGTCTGTTTCATTCTTCTGTTGTTCATCACATAGACTCTGACGTAAGTTAGAAAAGTAAGTTGTTAACTGGCATTAGCTAATGTTAGAACTTGTTACAGCAGGCAAAAAGACCACAATAAAGTGAGTTAAAAATTAACTTTAATCCAGTCTATATTAAAGAGCAGCAGCAGAGAGAAACAGACTTCACATACCTGCAGTTTTCAAATGAAATCATGGGAGCTGTGTGCAAGGTGTGTGCTCACATCCGAACTGTGACGACTCCATAACAGCAAAACCCAGCCGGAGGAGTTTCCTCATAAGTATGGAGATATGAAAATCACACTCCCCTCGCCCCTCCAACAGTGACAGGAAGTTGACACTAGAAAAATACTAACATTGTACAAACCCTGTCACTTGAAAAATTATGCAATCTTTCAAAACATTGTCATTGAACTTCTCAGCAAAATCCCAAAAATATCAAAATTAAATGAAATGATTTTCAATCTCTGTGATTTATGATTCAATGCAATTATTTTCAGTGCCAAATATATATGTCAGTGCTAATATAAACAAGTTTCAATGCCGGTGTGTTCTTTGTTAGTTCAGGTTTTCAATGACACATTTTATTTTCAATGCCATTGTTCACGGTCACTGGTCTGGCCCCATAATCAGACCTTCGACTTGGCAGGATCATGTTTGCATTCAAATGGGTTCAAGGCATCATTTCAGGGTTTTGTGCTCTATCAAGGTTTTTTTTTCTTTAAGCAATACAGCATTTAGAATTTTTGCTGAGACTTGAATGTGTGTTGTATTTCAATGTGAGGGTGCATAGTAAAGGTCATCCATATGTGATGTGCAATTTAAAACGTATACTGTAGGTGTGAACATTTCTGCCTCTTTGATTTTGCATGTGAACATAATCATTCGTGATTCCTCAGTTTGAGTGCCTACATGAATATACATCCATACTAATTGATCCATGCCCGTGTGCTCGCTTGTATGCATCCTTGCCTCTGAGGGAGTGTGTTTTCCTGATGGTTTGTGTGTGTGTTTCAACGTGAACACGGCTGCGTGCGATATATCAGCGTGAGCCACCTGTTCTTGGAGCACTGTGGCAAGTGAGAGGTCTGGATCAGCCCGCATCCTGTTGAGTTGACACCTGTCAGCCTGTCAGCCCGTCTGCTTAACTGTCCTGTCCTGCACTGGACAGCAGCTTCCAGCTCTGATAACCTACAGACCATGTCTAACACTGACAGCTCCACTGCCTTACTCTGGAACGTTGGAGGGAGACACAGACCACAGAAGACATAGAAAAGCAGCACGGGGCTCAATAGATGCCTCATGTAATTTGGGGTTCTGTTGTGTTAAGGTGAAATTCATTTTTGGTAGATGAAGAAAAACTGGCGTTAAAGATTTTCAACGAGTTCAACTTTCTTACAGAAAAATAATGGATGAGCTGTAGATTATTTCATTTTCCTCACTGTTAACATATCAAATGAAATGACAATGAACAGTGCATTCGTTAATCTTTTCATGATTTCCGACCTCTGATTTTAAGGGTTTTGTCATTTCCTGCATCGTCTGGTCACTGATGTTTGTTATATTAGGATATTCTACTAAGTATGATATATTCATTGTTGGTTTTGGTATTTTGTGAATTGCTGACAA
>CAEMYA010000647.1:36466-50357 GCA_903131615.1 Diplodus sargus | reverse complement strand
TTTACAGCTTTCACTGCCAGCCATGCTCGGACAAGAAATATGGAGTTTTCAGCGATATTGGAATCGGTTTCAAAGGAAATATAAGCACATTTCTGAAAGGAAAAAAAAAGTGTTTTGAGAAATCACTGAGAAGCAGTCAGAAAAATAATTCATAGTTTTCTTTTCATTCGTCCTGCTGGAGGAGATGACGTTAGCGCCACACCAGTGATGCAATAAAGATAGCACAGTGGGTAGAGCAGTTGCCTGACATACAGGTGACTGGCGAACAAACCCCGGAAGGGGTACACTTTGGTATTTTTTTTGTCTTGTATATTAGCCATTTAATAAAATGTTTTTTTTTTTAAAGGAGTCTTGTAAGTCATTGTTTTATTGCTTAATTTTCATTGAATATAAGAAAGTAGGGATAAGTAGTTGACTTGTATAAAATAACAAGACACCGTGGACTGGTTTTCCTCCTGTCCTCCCCAATTTTTTCAGTCACCAGCCGCCACTGATATATATATATATATATATATATATATATATATATATATATGATTGATTACCTTAGCTTAGTATAAAGATTAGATAATAGCCACCCATGCTCTGTTCCAAGAAATAGTTGTGTATATAATTTCCCGAGACCAAAATTTGTTGTTATTGTCTTTTTTGCACTTGGCTCCTCATACAAAAATGTTAATTAGTGCTTTAGCGGTGCTGGTAAGCAAATTTTATTGCCTTTGGACAGAGTCAGACCAGCTGTTTGTAGTTATGCTAATGTCAGCAACATGCTGCTGACTGTAGCTTCATATTTTCTGGGTAGAGAGATATCAACATTCTCAAAACGAACTCTTTCTGGAGACATTTTTGGAAATATGCCTGTTTGCTCTCTTTGCTAAATATTCTGTAAAATTATAGCAGAGAGGCTTGACAACATTTTCCTCGGGCTCCAGTGATTTAAATATTGTTCTATACTGCATCCTTCTTCATCTGTTTATGTTCTGTCAAAGGAGCAGTGGGATTTATAATAATTCACTGAACTTGGGTGCAATGTTAGTACCCTCTTAGCCCAGAAAAGGGCTAAAATAATGGGCCGGTTTAATATTCAAGCAAATTACTGCCCCTGTAGTTTGTCATTCAGTATTGGCTGCTTTGGTCTCTGTTTGCCTCTGAGCCTGTCTTGGCTGCACCCTGCCGACAGAATGAGCTAACATTATTGGTGTGTGAATGGTTGATTTGTGCCAGCCACTTCTACCTTGTTATGGGGGAATTGTCTTGCAGGAGTGCTAGACAAAATGATACCCACTGGACCAGTTCCAATAAGATCTTAAATCCATTCTGCACTGATTGTCAGCCAAGGTGAAAGAAGAATTTACTTTCAAATTTTGGGCACTTACCCATTTATTCCGAGCAGACCTGGGGAGTGATGACCGCATATACACATGCCACAACCATGCCCTTCAGTTTGGCTTAAGGCCATGTGTTTTCAATGTCAGAGAATGGAGACTGACAGGTTGGATGAAAATCAAATGGTAGATTGAAATGGTGCACTTTTGATACCAACGCTATTCTCACGAAAGATGGATAAACATTTCATTCACATATAGTAAACAAATGTGTTTGATGGTCACTTTCATTAGATCTAATTATTCTATACCATGATATTTTTCTTGTATCCATACTCATATTTAACAATATGTCTGTGGTTTCAATGCTTTCAGTGCCCTGCAGTCCCTTCATTGCTGTTCAATGCTCACTGAGCAAAAGCCCATTGACTTTACCTATCTGAAGTTTTTGCCTTTTTTATTTTTATTCTATGTTTTATTTGTGTCTGCTGTCAGAAGTTGTAATGAATATGCATGATGATGACAATTAATAAAGTGATGAAGAAGTATCTCTACGGTAGAATAATGTGACTGTAGGTCCATTTACATGTAAATTATAATCTAGTTTTGACCAATAATTAGATTCAGATGTTTGTTTTGCAGGTCCTTTGCAGATAAATGATTGTTTCAGTGGGACAGAGCGTTGTCTAATAAATTATGTAAGATACCGGAAATTTGAGAATTTCTCTCCAGTGGTCAACATCACACTCCCTCTGTCTGTGATAATGCTGCTGTGTTCTTCCAACACATCCTCCAACCTCAACGACTGAATAGGTCAATGGTCAGCGTCTCCAAAAACAGCATACAGCTGGATCTGCTACTCAAAACAGCTAGCATGATATCGTAATATGCAAGTAGTAGCATTACCGTTCTGAAGTTTACAAGTGCTGGTCAGCCCTAGAATGGAGAAGATCAAAGCCCTTTTCCAGGAGGTCTTCGAACTGTCCACCCCAAAAACACTGTGCTCTAGGTCTGTGCATGCTATTGATGGCTGCCATGTCCACATCGTGACCTTTTAAGGACCTGGTTGCCAGGATTACCTCAACGGGATGCCACTTTTGTTGGGTGTCCTGGCTCTGCACTGTTTTAAAGTAAGCAACATCCTTGAGTATGTTGAGGATGTGAGGGACATTGATGTAGTCCCACCACATCATGGGAGGGAGGGACGAAGTAGACATGGCCTGGGGTGCTCTCGGCTCCATGTGTGCACCCTGTCGAATTACAAGAACCTGACCATTTGTAGGCCTGGGAAATACGAAGTCCTGGGGCACAGGCCAATGAACAATATGATAAGCCATGTGCCTAAAGCCCTGTTTTGTTTTCATTATGTTGTAACAGTCCCATTGTACAGTACTTGCTATCTTTTTTTTTATTCTGGCTGAATTTCAAAATCCCTCTGGATTGATTGCTGCACCTGTGTGCAGAGTAGAGACTGACTCCTAATTAATTAATGAGTGAAATCAGTGTGGGACATTCCCCTCCCAGACAACCAGGGTGAGACAACAACCTTTTTTGAAAGTTTAAGAGAGGTGGTCCATCAGATTGTCATTCACTGCAGACCTCATTCAGACATTGTCTGGTAAAGGCTCTGCTCTGTTTCATTTTCCCCTGCCCCTGTCCTTTCTAGTTTAGTGAGATTGTGAGCATTGTACAACCGAGTTGAGTGTGCCCATGAAAGGTCACCATTCATCAAAGGTCATAATTTTGTAATTATAATTATGTAATGTTGTAATCAAATAATTATTCTTAGCTGAACCCCTTAAAACCCAAGGCATATCTTTCTATTATTTCTATGCAGAGTTTAGACCTCTATTCTATACACACTTTAAGGGATAGAGTAACTCTGTGCAGTATCCGTCTCACGTCTCTCCACCGCCTAGAGAGTCAAAGTCTGTCTTCTCTGTTATGGAGCATCTGTTCCACTAAATTTGTCTCTGTTGATGCACTGAATTGAAATGTAAACATTTCATTTGAATAAAGATGTGATAGTAACACTCTGACAAGTCTGAAGCTACCAGTCACCGCGGGGCTCTTACAGTTCGAGGGATTGGTGGATGGATGGATGGATAGATACCCAAAGGGAAATTAGGTTGTCGTAGCAGCGGGATCAAGGACAAATATAAAAACAATAAAATACTATATACAATAAAATGTAGCTATGAGATAATATGTAATAAAGTAAAAAAATAGAATAAAAATGCTGAGGTAAAAGAGAAAAGGTAAGAGGAACACCATGTGCAGTATTTACAGTAATAATAATTTAAAGCACAATATTTGAGTGTTATGGAGTGTGCGTTATAGAGTCTGATGGCACCAGGAAGGAAGGATTTCCTTTGCCGTTCCTTTAGGCAGTGGGGTTGAATGACTCTGTTGCTGAAGCTGCTCTTAAGGTTGTCCAGACTTTTATGGAGCGGATGAGAGGCACTGTCCATGATTGCCAGCAGTTCTGCCAGCATCCTGTCCTCCACCTCCTCCAGGGTGACAAGCTTAGAGCCAACAAAAGATTCTGCCCTTTTTGATGAGTTTATTCAGTCTGTTTGTGTCCTTCGCTTTGATGCCCACACCCCAGGACACCACAGTGAAGAAGATGGTGCTCGCAACAACAGACTGATAGAACATCTGGAGCATTTGGTTGTAAATATTAAAGGACCTAAGCCTCCTCAGGAAATAAAGCTGGCTAAGGCCCTTCTTGTCGACTCCGGTTTATTGACTAGCAGCACACTCAGGTATTTGTATGATTTGTACCATTTCCATCTTTCCCACAAAAGCAGACTGGAGAGGGTGGGGGCTTGTTCCTCCTGAAATCCACCACCACCACCTCTTTAGTCTTCGCCACACTCAGTTGCAGGTAGTTCTACCAACACCACTTAACAAAATTGCCGACCAGGTCCCTGTACTCATCCTCCCTCCCCCCCTCTTCACGCCCCACAATGGCCGTGTCTTCAGAGAATTTAAAACTATGAAAGTGCTGGGAGCTGATAAGATAGACTGCCACTATTTCAGCGCTATGTTTTTTTGTTTTTTTTTGTTTAAAAAGAATATATATTTAAAATGTGTAACACAGAATATACGTCAACACGTCATACAACTTTTATGGCTAGAGTTTCACATCAAAATACTACTTGAATGTCAAAATGTGTCTCATCAACAGCATTTTTTCCTTTTGCTTAGGTGATTTATCCATCACCCTGTGGAATGTTAAGGCCTTGGGCTTATTTAAAGACAATTCATAAGCAAACCTGGATGATTTCTAGCCCTCAAAATGCATGCTGATTATTATTATCATGGCCGCATTGAAAGTGTTGCCATCTCCTCCTGAAGAACCTAATTAACAGTGTCCCCACAGTCAAGTGAGAAACCCCTGGAGAATCAGAAAGTATTTAACTAACAATGTGACCCCGCTCTGTTGGCCATAAGGTTTTCAAAGCAGTTAGTTGTCACCTGTCAGGGGACAGTGCACCTGCTACGCCAGCATCTGTCCCTCTGACACACACACACACACACACATACACCACCACACACAACTAAAATGACTCTTTTTGGATTCAAATGCAGTTGCTCCCTGCCCTCCGTCTCTAACCTCCAGCACCTGTCCTTTCTTGTCCACAGTGTTAAAGTCCATGGCTGCAGCAGATGGGAGCTGATTCACAGACTCACCTCCTGACACTCCCCCCATGTAGTCGTTTACCCTCAAGGCACTGATGCCTACATTAGCATACATTTACCTTGCATTATTTTTTTATGACTTTTTCAGCCAACAAACTAAAAGAGAGCCTGGTCTATTACACCGTAAAAGTCAACAGATAAGTTTCCAACCAATTCTTTGTTACTCAGAATCACCTATGATTCTTCATCGTAACAGTAGTACTATCATTTTTTTTATTCTAAAACCTAACTATTCTTTTTTGAATTTTTTCCATCCAATGTGCCATTTAACGCATAATAGCTTAATAGCTTATAAATCTTGATTTACCCTTATGTTAAGGCTCAATGCTTTTGATCATACTACATTTTCTTCAGTAAATGGAGTTCATCCAGTTGTCATTCAGATGTAAATGTTTGAATATAAACACAGTACGCTCCAAAAGACTGAGACCGCCCGTCAAGTTACTTTATTTTGCATTTGTTTTGACTGTAATACTATTTTTGTATATTCCAAATGACAATGTCAGCTTAAGATTTTGAGCAAAAAGTTGAATCTTCAAATCTTCACAAATCAGTAAATGGGACATTTTTCATCATCCACTGTGAAATTCTGGTATTTCTTAGCCCAACTCAAGTGAGAAGTGATTTAGAAACTGCTCGCGTGCCCGGCTCGCATACTGCATGGAATGATGGCACTTGGGTGGACCACTCCTGTTTGCCAGATCTGCTACACAGGGTGTCAGCCAAGAGTCAACCAAATGAACCAGAACTGCCCCAAGTTTGGTCCAAATCCAGCCCACCAGAGAAAAACAGACTGTGGCCCAGATTCTGGCCAGTTGTGGTTTATTTATTTTTGCTGTATGAAAGCCCCTATTTGCTTAGAATGTTTTGACTTCTGACACTTTCACTTGCTGACTTTCTGATTATATCCAGGTTTTCATGACACCATATATACACAAGATTTTCAGTGTAGTCTCTGACTTTTTAACTTATAAAAAGATTGTTCAGTTTACACACAAACAACACACACATACAGCAGCGTCACACAAACAAACTAGCAGAGGTGAGCTGCAGCAAGGCGAGTCCGGAGGGAAAGTTAACGTTTTCAAAGTGGAAGTAAAGACACCACTTTAATCTCCACGTCCGTTGTAAGCAACTCTAATCTAATGAAGCGTCTCTCAGCGGCACGCGCTTCTACAACGCTAGTGGCCAAAAACACCGTTGTTGACTGTTGATGATGATAGCAGGCCAGGTGTGGCTAACGTGACTTCCGCTAACAAAGATGGACACAGAGCCGTCCAAGCAGCTAAAGCTGGATTTTTCCGCTCCAGCTTCACAAAAACTTGTGACACAGCTGAACTGAATTCAATGATAGGCAGGTATGTTGTTGAGAACATGCTCCCACTATCAACAGTTGAATCAGACTCCTTCAGAGCCCTCATTGGCAAAATACCAGGGTGAGCAGGTGCCAGTTCGCCATGCAAGAAAGACATTTTCTAAATACATAGATGCCGAGTACGCTAATGAATGCCGAGCTCAAAAGGGGGAATAATTAAAAGTAATGCAATAGTTACTTTTCCTGGTAACTAGTTACTTTTATAGTGGAGTAATTCCATTACTAACTCAGTTACTTTTTGGTACCTAGTACCAAGAGTACCTAGTAACTATAACTAATTACTTTTTTAAAGTAACATGCCCAACACTGATAATGACATACAGAGAGGAACTGCAGGGCCGGTTGTGTGGGTTTGTCAGTACAAACAACTCAGTCACAAACATTGCGATGAGTCACTTTTGCCTTTATATAAGAACACTGATTAGTGCAGCTTCAACTGAACATTTCCACAACACCACTTATTCAGAGTCAAAGTGTCAGTTCAGTACTTAGGATCGAGGTATCATCTAATGTGTTAGAGCCTGTCTGGAGCCTCGTGCAATGACATGACCCTGTGACTTGCAAAGTTACTGTGAACAATCAGCTTTTCATTAAAGTTTTAACTTGTTTCCTAATTCATGAAACTTTTCTTGCATAAAGGAGGGGCAGGAGGTGGGTCAAGTTACAGTGTTTAGACTCCGGAGTCACTTTCAAAGTTCAGTTCCCTGTCAGGAGAAGCACCTTCTGCTTTGCTTGTATTTATTTATTTTTTGTACAACCTGAGTTGAGGGCGTGGGCTAATTATCTCAAAATTATAATGTCATGATAACATTTAAATGACTTCCTTAAAGTTAGTTGCTTCATCATGTTTTAAATGCACGGCCAGGCATCCTATAATGTTTACCCTCTATTCTCTCAGATGACAAAGTCTTGTGATAGCTTATTGTCTTCATTTCACTTTATTTCATGAGTGTTTGACATTTGCCTCATTTGATTTGTAAAAACCTTTGCACACTGTCTGAGCAAGCGCTTCACAGATGGTGGTGTGCAGGTGGAGCCAGAGTTACACATCAAGCCAAGCATGGGGAATACGAAAATTACACTTGCTTATATTCTGGCATTCACATTCAAACAGCTTTGGGAAGTGTTTTGAACTGATATCAGAGAGAGTCTCGATTGCATCAAACCATGCATGTGGCAGACAGTGGCGTGAGAAGTCCTCAGATCACTAAATTAAACTGGCACAACAAAACTTTTTGGCTTTAATTTAGCATTCTGAAGTAATTACTGATTGCACAGTGTAATGACACATGAAAAGAGACATGATCTGCACATTGGATTGGTTCCCTGTGAACCTCGCTTTCACTATGCTATTCAGCCTGCACACCGAATGAAGAATTATGGCATACAGAAAGTGTGTCCACCGTTACACAACCAAAACAGGTAGAGACAATGTTTTCTCTGGCTGCAATCCGCAGTCAACAGTGGAGTAACTGTGGGAATCAGAGACAAAGAGAAAAAGAACTCTGCTGATTGAGGGGGTAAAGCAAGTGAAGATGGATTCATATAACTGGGTGTGCAGGCATAATCATGCATGTCATAACTAGAATGGGAATCAGTAGAGTGCATACCTCCACCAAAGCCCCAAAAGTCCCCTTTAATTCAGTCATGCCAAATTCGATATCAGCCCTAACCCTCGATAGACAACATTTTGCCAAAGTCCGCTAGCTTTGATGCTAAACGCCATATTGGTTTTCCATAGTTCTTTTGGCAAGTCTTTTGACCAATCAGAAGTTGTTTTTTTGTTGTTGATCTTGTCCACCAATGGGAGGTCAATCCGACAATTCATGCATGTTGGATGGATGCCCTCACATCATAAGGGTAGACTGCATTGTGATTGGCCCAATCCTCCTATATCTATTGATATATACTAGGACAGAACAAATGTGTGGATTGGACAGTGTTGTATGGCAGTATTGTACACTTCATAACATGCTCAACATTTTCAGTAACATTACAAACATCACATTTATCCGACACACTTTGCCATTAAATAAAACAGTTGATTTTAATCCTGTATGTCCAAATCTTAATCTTAAAATAATCCTTTCCTCTCTTCCCTTTTGAAATCCTTCACGTTCTCTGATTTCTGAATGCTGTAGTAGTGTCTTCCTTTCATATCCTACCTCCTCTGCCACAAATCCCTCAGTCCCCCCCTTTTAGTGATTTGGCCTAATCTTTTCCAAATGGAACTGTCATTACATCCCTGAGCCTGAATTTTCCCTCCACACCTGTCTTGTATCTGTTTAATTAGCACAGCCATGTTACCGGTGTTGCTCTACTTTCCCTCCACACTCTTTGAGTCCCGTGGTTTTGTTATTTTATCTGCCTTGCATTGCTGCCTTTGGGTCCTAGTCTGTGTAAGACAACGACGACGACAGAAACAAGGAGAGATTATTACTGCCTGTTTTGATTGTAGTCCCTCCAGGACACAATCACTGACGCATACTGAGCCTTTTACCAGCCTGAGCAAAAACCTCTCAATTAACGAAAGGATGGCCACAATAAAGGCCCACACCGGTACTGTCATGGTTTGGGTTTTTTTGGTCTGACTATTTCTGTTTTTTTTTAATTTTGTTGCTTTGTCCGCTTGTTTCTTGTTACTTTCTACCTCCTTCTTCTCCCTGTTACCAGTCTTATGTTTCTGTCCTGTGCTCCGCCACAGTCTGATGTTCCCTCACACCTGTCTCACATCAGTTTCATTAGCACTGCCCTGTTTCCAGCGTCTCTCCACCTGCACCTCATCACCTCGTCAGTTCAGTTTGCCTTCTAGTATGTGTTGTTCCCTCATTTCGCGTTGGTTCATCTGTTTTGTTTCCACCTGTCAGTCTGCTGTCTTCCCTGAGCTTTTGGTTTATTCTTTTGGTTTTTTTGTTTCTCTTCCTTTTTTTCTGGATTCGTCCCTGCCTATTTTTGCTCATTTTGTTGCTTGCTTTTTTTTTTGTCTGTGAAACACATCTTACATCATTAAAGCTGGCTTTTTGTTTAAACCTGCCTGTTTGTCTGCATTGTAATCCTCATCATTTTGCAAACCTGACAGGCATGACAGAATATATGAAAGCAAAGCTGATCAAACTGTTTGCTTTGGCTGACAGCAGCAATGGCTACACCCTGGCACTGGCATCTGACTGTGTAATGTCCCTGCTTAAGCCAGCACACCTTGGAACATGCTATCATGTGGGGCTGTTCAGTGTCGAGCGTCACGTGGCTGGCAGGTATTGAATTACACATCTGTCACAGGTAAGTTATATTTGAATAATAGATTGAGATTTTCTAAAGAGTAGCATATCTTTATATAAGAAAAAGCAGGCAGCAGAGGCACAAATACAATACAGATGTCATCTGCTGGTGTCAAGTGAAACACACCTCCTACCCACCAACCCAACCGTCCTATTGTCAATCTATGCATTTAGCCATCATTTCCTATGTCCTTCCCTCCTATTTACATTCACCTTTTGAAACCAGTAAAATGCCATCTGTGTTTATATTTGCTGGCACTTGGGAGGAATCATCTGGGAACCAGAGTGTGTGTGGGTCCTGTATCTCAGTAATGTTCAACAATAGGCAATGAGCGGTAATATTTATTGGGGCACACACACATACAGAGAGAGAGAGATGTATTATACCACTATTCCGCTATCAGTAGGGGTATCATTAGACCAGACCTGCTACTGTGAATACATAACATCACAGTGCATGGGCCTGATTAACGTGTGTCTGTGTGTTGCACAGGAGATGATGTCGCTCCGAGAGCCAATGATGATTGCTCTGAATGTTTGTTACTCCAAATCAAAAGATAATAATGTGTTTTCTTCCCTCATGCCTTTGTGACCTTCATTCTTTCTTCCCTTTCCTCAATTTTGCTCACACATCTCTAACCTATACATTGTTTCCTGAATTTTTGTCTTCCCATTATGACATTCATCCAATTTATTCCGATAATTCTTCTCATCAAATTTTTCCTCCTGTTTGTTGTGTGTGTCTCGCTTTTCCAAATGTCCTCCCTCACTAATCTCTTTGCTCTCTTATTCCCTCTCACTCACTGTGTCTCTGTCTTTTTAATTTCCCCCTGTGGTTCTCTGGTTCAGTAAAAATGATGCAAGCGAAGAGCAAAAAAAACAACTCTCCACCTGTAAAGGATGTCATCATCTTTTTCTGTTTCTATGTCAGAATGTCCTTTGGGATTGTGCTTACTGTACATTTCTGAAAAGCAGCAATATAAAGAATGTATGTCAAGGAAGCTATTGCATCATGCATCGTAACAGGGCCAATGTTGCCAGCACTCTTCAAGTAAACTATCTAATGGCTGCTCAGAGACTGAACACATGTTACCTGGCCTGGTTTGTAGGACAACACATTACTGACTTTAGCTTGACTTGAATTGTAGCTCTCTGGATGGCAATGGCAGTTAGTTGTTGATCAGTTAGTCCAACCATGTCAGTGGATTTGTTAAAAACTTGACATAGACATATAAAGTGCTGACCACAATACAAAGGCAAACAACACAAAATTAAGTGTGGAATTATTCATTATTAATACTGGAAAAAATAGCATAAGGCTAAAAAAAAGTTCCAGATACATCAAATGTAAAGTAGATGGCGACAAAGAATTTTGTCAGTGCTGATGGATGGGATGATAATAGGCAATTTATATTTCAGCTCTTTTCTTCTGAGACAAGAAGTAGGAATTGGAAGTAAATTGTTATCCAGTAAATGGTTTAAAATACGTAATTTATGGGGGGAAAAATAAATAATTAATACTTGACAGAGGGGCGGCTGTACTCAGTGGGTAAAGCAGGTCGGCTATTGAGCGAAAGGTCACTGGTTCAAATCTTGGCTGGGCTGGGCTGGGCTGAACTGAGCTGCGTGTTGAAGTGTCCTTGAGCAAGATACTGAACCCCAAATTTCTCCTGAGGACCCTGCTATGAGCTGGTGTCTTTCCCGGGTGTACCCTGCCTTTGCCCAGAGACAGCTGGGATTGGCTGCCGGCAACAAACCCTGCAACACCTTGAAAAAGGGATAAAGTGGTTACAGATGATGAATGACATACTAGACAGAGGACAAAATAGAAGTCTGCTTTAGTACATTTTGTACAGTCTTGTACAGTAAGATCATAGTAGAACTACTTCCTGTGAAGCTGGCTATCAGATCTCTGCACATAGGACACTGTGGTCTCAGTCATTTTAGTATTAAAATGTGAAATGTCTGTAATTTGTGTGAAAATGTAACATATGACATATGTAATTGTCTCCTGTTTTTGTTGTACTGTTCTTATGTGCTCTGTCCTTGAGTGCTTTGAAAAGTGCCTTTAAATAAAATGCATTATTATTATTATTATTATCATTAGTATTATCATTATTATTATTATTATTATTATTATTATTATTATTATCATTGTTATTTTTATATGGCAATTTTCATTCATAGAGACATTATTTTATTCACATGGTAAATTATAACTAGCATAACTCAAATATTCGAGCCACATGTGAAATTTTGAATTTACCTTTTCATATGTCATCCACACTATCCACAAACACTGCAAAGGCTTGTGTCCTTGTTGATAACATATCTGTAGACTACTGACTGGGCAGATGCTGCTGTTTAACCTTCTTGACTAATGTAGAACTTGCTGCTCATTGCACTCTGAAGCACTCTGCTCTTTACACAGTTGATGCTAGAGGAATATTTTGTTTTGCACTTACTCTAGGTAAGCTCTGGATAACACCATCTGACTAATAATTGTAATTATCTTTAAGAACACATCCACATGGAGGTGCCTGCTTTTGCATGCCTCATTTACAGAGTGTTATTTATTTATTTATTTTTTCTGAAGTTACATTTAACCCTCCTATGATGTTCCGGTCAAATCTGACCGATTTACAACTTCATAAAGCCCTAAATATTTTATTTTTCCTCTGATTGTCTCGAGGCTTTATGATATCCTCCACACTAGGCATTTGAACATATAACATTGCTGATCACCACTTTCATTGAATTTTGAGAGGTCTAATCAACTTTGTAACACCCATGGTGTTCCCGGTCAAAATTGACCGCCATAAGAAATGAATGGGTAAAACCAGATTATGTTCATTCACTAGATGGAAAACATCCCATGTACACCCACACATCTATATCCACAACCACAAACACCCTCCAACCCTCCCACACTCCCACACACACCCACATACACACATACACACACACACACATAAATATATGTATATTCCCCCACGTGAACCAAACATTTCAGGCTAAAGAATTAGGTGTCATTTATGGGAACTTGTCTCTTTTCTCGCGCTTATGTGCCCACCTGGGAGAGCCACACACACTCTCCAGACCTAACAATATATAATATAAAGATTTACACATTTCAAACTAAACAATTAGGTGTTTGTTATGGGAATTGATCTCTTTCCCGTGCTTATGTGCCCATCCCTCCACCTGAACCACACTTTACAGAATAGACTATCTTCTCATAGACAACCTATATAAACCTTTATTTGTGCCTTGCTCTCATTGTCCTCTGAGACCACAACGAGTAGGCATTTTACTGTCAGAGAGGCTCTGGACTGATTTTTTGAATCAGATGAAGAGGAGATCGAAGTTGAACTGGAGATAGAGGAAGAAGTGTCAGTAATGGAAGACAACATCCATCCTGATTCTGATCCGGACCTTTATGAGACTGACCAGTCAACAGATGAAGAGGCTCCAGAGGAAGAGGCACATGGAGAAAAGGCACAAGAAGAAGAGGCACCTGAGGTGACATTTCAGACCAAGGGTGGCAACTTGCTCTGGTATCCTTCCTCCCAGGACAGAGGAGGCAGAGCAAGAGTAGAAAACATTGTAAGGATGATGCCAGGGCCAACATGATACGCAGTATCTTGTGTTAATGACTTCAAGTCAGCTTTCAACTCTTTTTACCAGAGTCCATGAAGAAAATTATACTGGACATGACAAAACTGGAGGGGAATCGTGTGTGTGGGGACACATGGAGAACATTGGACCAGGTAGACCTCCAAGCCTACATGGGTCAGTTGATTATGGCTAGCATATAATGCATCTGTGGTGTGGGTGGCCATCGGCCACCAGACTGGAATAGGGGGAAATGCTTCAAGAGGCAACTCTTCATGGCAGAGCTTGGGAAAGCTTTAGTGACTCTTCTCATTCAACGGAGACAGCACCTTTCCCGCACACCAGCCTCTGCCAGTCTGGTTAGGAGTCTACAAACCCCAGCCGCTGCCCCCCCAACAAGGACAGTGGCAAAAGAGGAAGAGATGCGAGTTCTGTGCCCCAAGAGTATAAATAAAACAAGTTAGCTACAAATGTGATGCCTATATTTGCAAGGCACACTCCAACCTGATTGTACAATATCACCCCTTTGTGGCACACACACACACACACACACACACACACACACACACACACACACACACACACACACACAC
>CAEMYA010000647.1:23133-36455 GCA_903131615.1 Diplodus sargus | reverse complement strand
TCGCTGTTTTGATTATTATTATAATTTTCAGTGTCTATTCTTTGTATATTCACAGCAGTTATGCAAGTTCACAACTAGTTGGAAACATCATTTACAGCATTGAAAGGTGTTAAATAAGATTTGGTGGTGATTATGTTTGAATTATGTTTTTTGTGGTATTGTAAGAGCAGTTAAACCAGACTGGTCAAATTTGACCGGGAACACCAAAGTAAGGGGGGTGAAACGAACATAATACACGGGTTAAGTATTCCATAGGGCCATCAGCTGGTAGACTCAGTGGTACTGCAAGAGTTTCATTTATGAATGTGATTAACTTTTCTCAACTAGCGTTAGTCCAAGCAGAGGGTCAAGTCGACCCACAAAGATCAGATCAGTATCAGATTGATTTTAAAATAGGGTTAGAGCTGATTAAAGCTATCAGTTTACAAACAACACAATCAGATTATGGCCCACACAACAGGTCAAGTAATTGCTCAGGCAGAGTATATTCACATTTCACTGATGGTATACAGAGATGGCATGGTCACAGATAAATCAAATTAGAATATAACTGCCAGTTATGTAATGTAGAATGTAAATGAATAAAGACAAATACAGTATGACATATCAATGCACAGAACACAGTTCTGAGTGGTGGATCATGTTTGACCAACCATAAGCATACGGTGTGTGATTATTGCAGGTTTTCAATAAAGTAGAACAGCAGTTAGTTCATAACGTCCACTTGACCATCCTGCTAATGTTGCAAATCCTGGACTGAATCCTGACAAGAAGCTAGCAGCCTACTGGTTAGCTGACACTGACGCTTCAGGAGACTAGCAGCCTGGTGTCTAGCTTACACTGGAGATAACGGGAGGTTAGCAGGCTAATGGTTAGCAGACACGCTGAGTTTCGTATGGGAGTCATTGGAGTTTGTCTAATCTTATCCACTCTGGACAAGAGTTGCTGGAGCTTTCTGCAACCAGGGCACTTTGTATGAAATTAGACAAAAAACAATACGCTAATAAGACGTAACAGGCCATACTTTGTATGAAATTAGACAAAACCAATACGCTAATAAGACCTAACAAGCCATACTTTGTATCAAATTAGACAACTAGAAATAATGTATTTTTTTCTAGACAGTAAACAAGAAAAGTTATACTGTAGTTAGACACCTTATAGCCTACCCAAATTATGCTGTAATCAAAAACCGCATACAAAGTCGTATTACTTAGAATATAGGCTACTATACTTTGACACTATCATACCAAATTATACTGTAATTCCAAACCAAATCAGAGATCCTAATACACTGTTGGACACATTGCATTTAAAGTTACCAACATTGACCTATATCCTAATTAGACAAATGTACTGCCATACTATATTGGGCATGGCCTTTATACAAGTTATAAAACACACAGAGTTCAGAGGGAAATACATTTATTTGAGCTTTATTTAATATAATTTCCCTTTCTTACAGAGGCATTTATTGATCATTAGAAGAAAACGGTACCTTAACTAAAGTCAAACCACATTGGTTCACATCTGGTCGCTACTACACACGTCCCTGGTAACCTGGATGTTCTCTGGAGTCTTGTGGAGTTTGTAGGTGGCTTCCTCTACGGTCTACTCCCATAGTTAAGATATCAGACCATTTAAAGCCATGTCATTATCCAACCCCAGTAACATTAGACCAGCTATTGAAGCTGCCAGGACATAGCATCTTCATTTCCCACTGTTGGACCCTTATTACAGTCTTATTAAACTTAACTTGTAGGATCATTTGTGAGACATTACAACAGAACTGTACTGTAAAATAAAGTGAAGACCTTCTCACTGTTAGACCCTTATTACAATGCTATTAGACCTACTCAGAGGATAATTTGTGACACATTACAACAGAACCGATTTGGTCTGTAATTACAGTATAATTTGTTATAATAGTGTCTAAGTATAGTAGCCTATATTTTAAGTAACAAGACTTTTAATGCGGTTTCTGATTACAGCATAATTTGGGTATGTTATTAGCATATTGGTTGGATTATGTGTTGTTAGCATATTGTTTTTGTCTAATTTGATACAAAGTACGGCTTGTTATGTTTTATTACCGTATTGTTTTTGTCTAATTTCATGCAAAGTACGGCTTTTTACGTATAATTTGGTACAAAGTAGGGCTTGTTAAGTCTTACTTACTGTAAAATAAAGTGCAACCAACAACTCCCCTTCAAATATATAAATGACTTGTATCGTGTCAAAAATGTTTCTTTAATTTCTCAAACATAAAAACAGATCGTCCACAGAGACGAGGAAGGTTTAATTTTTCACGTTTTTCCACTCTACACCAAAAACAAGTATAGATTAGATGTTAAAAATAAAAATAAAAACATATAAAGCTACACCTTTCTTTCTTGACTCTTGGCCCTTTCCTAAACGTTGTTCTTTAGTGTTACATGATACAAAATCGACAAATGCTGCCAAAGAAGGATTACCAAGGCCATGACGCAGAAAGGTTTCTTGGGCACCTGGGGATGAGGTTTGCATAAAAAGGACAGATATCTAACAACTGTGAATGTTCCCTACAAAAAATGAATGCATATAGGCCAGACATTTACTGTAGTTATTTAGTCGTCACTCTTACTAAAATGTCATCATTTTCCAAACTACATACTTTACAAAATGCCACACTATAAAGTTTGTTCCAGTCTCAATGGGCCTACAGAACAAGTGCTTTTTGTGTTGTGTGTGTGTATACCACCCACTGATTTTTGTGTCTGAAACTTTAATGCATAATCATGGATTTTAATATGGGCAAATTTGTGTGTCTGCCGTGCTTGTGACTGTTCATAAACACACACGGGTACATGCACAGTGCATGTGATTTAGTTTGGTGTGGAGACAGTCCCTGTGGTTTGGCTCTGCTGTTGGAACAGCCAACATCTCTATCACAAAATACCATGTGTTTATGTGTGTGTCATAATAGGAGTTTTGAAAAGTGGCCAAAAATTTAGCAAAAGCCCTCTGTGTGAATGTTCCACACGAGTGAGTAGCACTCCTGTTCTCATACTCAAAAATGCTTAAGTAGGTTTGCATATGCCTGCCTGTCAGTAACGGCATACATTTTGAGGCTTTTTCTGTGAGCATCTTGTATGTGTTTGAGTGTATGTCAGCACAATGGCAAGGTTAATGACTATGCTAAGGAACTGAGAAGCAACCAGAGACATTTCCGATTTGGCCTCAGCGCAAGAAGGCAGCAGACACCACAACTGCTAATAGACAGATTTTGGCCGATGTAAAGTGGATTCCCTGTTGTTGCTTTTCTCTTTAACCTACTCAGGGTCAGGGATTGAAGGCGTGTGCCAGGTGGTTGTTGTTGCTGCTTTGTTCTGCATCTTAAAAAGAGATCCACCTTCAGATCTGTTGTCCTTGATCCTTTTGTATGTTTTCTATCATCAGTGTGTTCTGATTGTTGCTCTGCAGGTGTTGCAGTTTGTTATGACAAAGTGGTATAATCTACTTTTGCTGTGCTTGGCTTCAACCGTCTTGATCTGATTACTAATCAGTTGGTGATTTCTAACTTATTGAAGTAATGACCCATACATTAACTCAAAACCCTACCAATGATTGCATTGCATTTTGGTCTATGGAAGCTTCTGTTGGTAGAAACATGACCATTTCTGCCTCGGATTTTATGATACTACAGAAGTGCAGTAATTGGGGGTGTTCAGATCCAAGTCCTAAGCTTCCTTAACCACTCATAGACACATCTATGCTGTCCTGTGCTGTCCTTTCCACTTAGAAATCTGGATGGTTACAATTCATTTGTACTTTCCATACCACACCAACCAATGTGAGAGCCATCCTAGAACACCATTTGATGCATTTAAGCCCAAAAGTAATTTCCATAAGCTTACATTGTGAAAGAAGTGGCTGTAAAACGATGGATATATTTTTTGACTGTCACAACCCCCATGAAATGACCTCCTTGACTGACATAATTTAAGCCTTTTTAAAAAAATACATTTTGGAAAAAAGAGCTGCAAAATGAAAAAAAATATGTCTCTATTCAAATTAAAGGAGAACTTCGGTCAATTTCAACATGCAGCTTTATTGCTCAAGCTACCCTTGACTTGCCAGTACCAAAAACGCGAACACTTTTGGTCCACCCCTTACAGGACTCCTTGAACGGAGAGTTAGCATTGACAGCTAACAGCACGGGGTCACGTCTTTACACTGTGTTTTAAGCATCTCAACATGCTCCAAATATCACCCCAAAAGTGGTTAAAACAGTGAGTTTGTGCAAGCAGCTACATACCGTTTGTTGACATCCCGTCTTCCCATAGTCCAAACTAGTCGATCCGTCGGGCGTGCGCTTACTCCCTCACTGGCAGAGACGGAAACTTTTGCCGACAGAAAAGTATTCCAGCATTTTGGTTTTTCTATTCATAATGGACATGTCCATGTTACAGCCTGTTATGAGCCATGAGCCTTACAATAGCCTGTTTTGAGTCTACTCGCTCTGCACTGAGAGCTAGCTTGTCTGCGCATGATCGTAGCTCGTACAGAGAGGGGACTCGTCATTGGCGATCGAAGCTGTTTCTGGAATAGTCACGATGGAGAGCTTGTCTGATATCGAAGTGGAAGACATCGACGATGAACCTTTTGAATTAGACGGTAGACCATATTTGTTCGAAGTTACTTGCATTAGAGAACGAAAGAGCTCTGCTCTCCTCTCTGTAAGAAGAAAATGGCAAGTGCAAGGAAACCAGAATCGTTTGTGCGGACCGATAATGAGGTCAAACTGCTGCTGCGACTCACACTCAACTACAAGGCGACTAAGTTGCAAGAAACACGAACGCAAGCAGTAGTCCGCCATTGTTGCTGTTGTTGTTATGAGACGTCGCAGGGTTCAGAGGTCAGAGGCAAGAGGTCGAGGGGTGGGGCGATGGTGTCATCGTTTCGGAAAGTATTCGGATTTGCCGTCCACAAGACAACGGGAGGGCTGCGTTTTCAGATGTTTCCACCCTGAGACTTGGTTTCAAAAAAGTGCGTTTTCAGGATCCATGTGGACGATCGGCCAAAACGATGCAATACATGTGCATTTCCACAAAGGAACGTTTCCGTCTGGAGGGCCTCTCAGTGCAGAGCGAATAGAATCATGACAGGCTATTGTAAGGCTCATGGCTCCTGACAGGCTGTAACATGGACATTTACGTTATGAACAGAAAAAAACAAAATGCTGGAATACGTTTCTGTCTGCAAAAATTTCCGTCTCTGCCAGCGAGGGAGTAAGCGCACACTCGACGGATTGACTAGTTTGGACTACGGGAAGACGGGATGTCAACAAACGGTATGTAGCTGCTTGCACAAACACACTGTTTTAACCACTTTTTTATTCATTTTGAGCCATACGCTCTACAGTGCTGTGTTGTAAGGTGTCTAATGTTGCATAGCTTTTGGGGTGATATTTGGAGCATGTTAAGATATTTAAAAGACAGTGTAAATGTGTTACCCCATGCTGTTAGCTGTCAATGCTAACTCTCCGTTCAAGGAGCCCTGTAAGGGGTGGACCAAAACGTGTTTTGGTCCACCCCTTACAGCAACGTGTTTGCCAACGTGTTTGCGTTTTCGGTACTGGCAAGTCAAGGGTAGCTTGAGCAATAAAGCTGCATGTTGAAATTGACCAAAGTTCTTCTTTAAGCGTGTGTGAAGCCAGAAGTTAACAGTCTATAGTGCGCAAACTCTAAGAGCGCCACAATATGGAAGACCCGGGTGATTATATACTGAGGACATCAAGCCATTTTGGCTTTATGCGCCAATGAGTGGCCAAGGTGTGCCGCCTTCAACACTGTACCCAGATTGTAATGCAGCTTGCTTGATGCTAGCCCATTAGCTAGCATACTAGTGTTGACAGAAACTTAAAGCAAGTTGTTGCAACATGCTAACCTCCATTTCGTTTAGGTTTGCTTCCCCATGAGATCACGTGAGAGGAATCACTGAAGCCACTGTAGGTGTCACGTGTCTAAACTGCACCAGATTCGACACAGCATTTTATTGGGTCATCAGCTTCAAACCTGCCAATTGTCAAGAAGGTTGGATGAACATTTTTCAAGATATGTGAATAACATACAGACAAGAGAAAGAAAGACCAACAGGCATTCCTTGCTTCATAGTTAGATGGTTGGTTCTTATTCTAGAGATTGTGTTTGTTTGGTATAAATCTCTATAAAAGCAAGGAATCTCTGTCTGTCTGTGTGTGTTTGCCTCAAATATCTCTGCGGATCAGGATCGGACTGACCTGAGAGTTTCAACATGGCTGCCGTTTGGTTTAGTGGTGTGCGACTTCACATTTGTTTGGACTGCAATGATACCGTGAAAAAAGTATTTCATAAATGCTTCACACATTTGGGAGCATTGTCCACCGGAGCCACCACAATGACATGCACACCAGAGCACATCACTGCAGAGCAGAGCTCAAGCCTACGACACGACAACAAGCAGATTTATACCTGCAGCTGCGCGAGCTGGACCGGGATTTTGCCAGCGGTTCGGTCCCGTTCTGTTCTGTGCATCTAAACTGACTGTTGTGGATTAATGAAAACGAGGCCGGACCGAGTCTGTTCGGGTCTGAGGAGAGCGGATTTAAACCTGCAGCGGCGCAAGCTGGACCGGGATTTTGCCGGCGGTTTGGTCCCGTTCTGTTCTGTGCATGATCTAAACTGACTGTTGTGGATTAATGAGACTAAACGAGTCCAGACCGAGTCTGTTCAGGTCTGAGGAGATCCAGAGACGCACAGACAACAAAGTGGAATTGGAATCTGTGGATGTGCGTGTGTAGCTAGCTGCTAGCCGCTAGCCTACACGGCCCATCTCCCGAGCGGACCCACCGGCATGTCCAAAACCAGACTTAGGGTAAATAATGTCCGCCAGGCTTTTTCGCGAACATTGCCGTCACCTTTGCTTTGTGTCTGGTGCAGAAGAAACGGTAAAAAAACAGGCTTTTGTCACTAAAGTGTCCAAGCAGCAAGTTTGGTTGTAGAGGAACAGGAAGTTGTGGGAGGGACGTCGGCGGATGATTCACAGGCAACGACGGTCGGTGTACAGACAGCGATATTGAGAGTTGAGAGATTTGTGACATTTAGCGTGTTTGGAGAGTATAGTTAGTGTGTTATGTAGTGTTTGGTTTAGTGTGTAGTGGAGTCATTTTTTTGTTTAATGAGTCAAAAAGGAGAAGCTGAATGTGGAGCAGGCAGTGCAGCTCTTCATTCAGCTGGAAGGAGCTCAGGCAGACCTGAGCATGGCCTGCATTTAAATGTAAATAGTTACACAGAACTTTTGCCCTGTATTTACACTGTAAATTTTTAAAATGTATGCACATATTCAGCAAACAACCATTTAGATTTGCATTACAAGTAATACAAATGGTTTGTTAAACATATTTGTGGTTTTCACAGTAAAAAAATCTAACTTTTTCTACTCGGATTTTATGTATTTTTTTGTGATTTTAGGTCCATTGTGTTAATACAGTAGGTCAAAATGAAAAAATAACTGTACAGTCACACATGTGAGGCTGTGCCGAAAATAATGACACCAAGCATGCAAGGTAAATAGTTTTCAAGGTGAAATATAATGGCAAAATCAAACAAAGTCAAAAACAGTCAATTATACCCTGGAATATCAGATTTCACAATAAACCTAAATATCCCTGATGTCCCACCTTCAAACACAGCCTCATTTGGCCATCTATGAAAATGCTTCTAAACCTCCCACTTTTCTATAGGAACACATATTTCCTACGGGCAATGCACTAGTTGTTAAAAAAGTGACAAAACTTTTTTTTATTTTAATTACACAAAAAGTGAAGACAATTTGACCTATTTCAGCCACATGCGGTCATGATCACACAGATTTTTCTGCAACTGAATTTATACTTATTTGCGTGGTGAAAGATGCATCTCGTTTGCTTGGCAACTATTACTTTATAGCGTCAGAAAACTCCCACCTTCATTAGAGACGGATCGGGCTTATGCAGGTCATCTCCCAAACACTGCCCTGCATTGTGCTGCTTATTTGAGGAACATAAAGTAGGGGAGGCCGGGGAATGCGCGCGCATGTGTGTGAGTGAGTGTTTGTGCATGTGTGTGTGTGTGTGTGTTTATACACCTGTATCAAAAGATATCCTAACATAATAAATAATAAATACTTTCTATATTGGGTAATCTGGTGGATTACCACCAAAATGACTACTCACTGCTGTTCTAGTAGTAATGAAATACAGGCACATTTAATGTTTTTACCAGCACTTACATTTACTTTACCATAGCATTAGGATAAAAAGAAACATATTTGGACTGTAACTTGTATCCATTGTGCTATCTTCACAATGAGTGTTATTGCACAAAGAGCCTCCTAAAGTCTCAGTAGGTTTCAATTATCAACAGTTTTTTAATGGTCCAAAAATAATGAAGTAAAGAACTGAACATGAAAATTATTTAACTTTTTACCAGCCAGGTCTGTACTGCTAACACACCAGACTGCAAGCTACAATTGTTAAAGGTTATTGATATGCAGTCGAGTAGGCTGACATTTACACAGTGACCTCACTATCACAGCTCCTGTTTGGCCTTTTACACCAGCAGTTATGTAAAGCAAGAAGTGATTTCCACCCGAAAACATGCTTGGTCATGCCCAGCCAGATAACCTCACATTGAGCTAGAGCTAGCAGATCTCTGCTTCATTTCTATCACCACAGTAAGCTTTTCATTCCCTTTTCAACTTTTTGTGAGATTGTAACACAGTAAGGTTTTCAACTTCTCCCTGCTCCCTTTACTGCATGAAGGCACGCATCTGCAATCCTTTGATTGATGGTGATAACTTCAACCCAAACACACACAAACAAATTCAATTCTATAGTATAGTATAGTTGTCTTAATGTCTTTTTTGGCTGCAAGTAGCACTGAAACTTTTCAGAAAGGAGCTGCTGGCTTTTTTTCCCACCCCAGGCAACCAATCATATATTTGATTGGTCAGGATTAGTCTCCCATTGCTCTGATAATCCAGAAAATCATGGAGAAGCTTGTTCTTCCTGTGTCTGTCAGTCCTGACTTCAATCACATGAAGACTCTCATAACAGAGACAGAACGTTCATTTGTGGGAGCAGATTGTCTGTACACTGATAGTTGGTGGTGAGTGACCCAACGTGTTGTAAGTCTCTTAAAACTAACATGCAGCATTTTTCTTGTGTTGTGTTTGCTCTGTAGTTGTTACATAAACTCGTACTGTGTATGTGCATGCTTGCACCTGTGTCACAGGTGCTCTCCTGTACAAACAAAAATACAACTCTGAATATAAAGTAGCATCATATTGAAATATTCAACTAAAGTATCTGAAAGATTGCGCTTGAGTGCAATATTGAGTAATTATTAAATTACATATACAGTTTTGTATCCTCAAAAAACAAAAAAAACACTAGTTTGTAGCCTTATGTGTAGCAAGGTCCTTTGCTTCTGTAAAAGTACTCATCACTGTAAAAATACGCCTATGAGTAAAAGTGAGTTAAATCAGTCTTTAGTCATAGTATCATAACATGGGCAAAAAGTACTCTATTAAAAGGAAGGACTAATTTTGCTGAAAACATTTTTTACCTTTTTACTTTCAGAGTTGGTGTTTTTGGATTAATTTTAATGGTGCAATAATGTTGTATTTTAGTAATGGGATTGTTTAAAGAGCCAATGTATAAATTGATTTTTAATTCTCAAGAGTTGTCAAGTACTGATGCTTTGTGATGGGGGTCAGCAAGACCTACAATCCCAGAGGATCAGTATTTGACAAGTTGGAACTGAGACACAAATCAACTTTACATATACATTTGTTTAAGGTTGTGCTCATTTAACTACTTTGGGTCAAGTTTGAGGGGGCTGCATTTGTAACAAGCTTACATAACCTTGCAATGTTGGCCCAGGTACTCCAGTCACCCACCTTTGCAACATTGCGCATGTAATGGAAATGTCCTAAAGAGAAAATATTCTAAGGACAAAAAAAAATATGTCAGGCAGAACCCAGAAAACCCCTCACCTTGATGATTTATCCTGCAGTATGTTCCAGGATGGAAGCAAAAATGAAGGGTAATATGGAGAGTGACACTTATAAAAAGAATGTACGAGACAGAGAGAAACATGATGTAGTGGCACCATCCACAGAGAAAAGAGCTACGTCTGCATCCAGTGCCAGGTTTAAGCAATGTGTTGGCCCAGTGTCTGAGAGAGAGAGAAGATAAACACAACCACACAGGGATCCATGCTGAGGACCACCTACACACTCAGAGCACTCACATCCAGCCAATGTGTACAATCATACCAACAGCAGACAGTGTGTAGCAACCAGGAATCAGTTGTAACTTTGCTCCCTAAGGTCTCTATCACTGATATCAGGGTACAGTTGGATTCTTTATAGAGTTTATCAAGGGCCCATCTACTACAACTTTGTGTATTAAAAGTATTTTAAGGGTCAGATTTAGTTTCACTGTTTAAGCCAAACAAGGAAGATCAAGGTGTTTATATAGTCATTGTTATTAATGAAACAAAGCAGTACCACTGGAAATCACAGGGGGTGTATGGCCAAATTACATAATTGGCATCAGTAAACAGCTGTCGTTGTCCGTCTCTAACGGCATCCATCCCCGCAAGTGAAAGTCCACTGAAGTCTCAATCAAGAGGGCTTACCGTTGCAGTGATTTTTTTTAAGACAATAATTACAATAACAAAATAGTGGAGTTTCAAAAGAAGGAGTTTTTTTGCTGGGGACAGATACTGTTTTTCGGGAAGAAATGTGACGAGGGGCGGTAGGACAGACAGCAACAGATCGACACACCCCTGATCCGCATCTCCGGCTTTTCCATTCCCCCAGACACTGACTCACCACTGGTGCGACTCTGATACTATCTGCGGAGACACAGGAGAGCAGAAGACGATGCGGAGAATCTGCGCGTGACCCCGGCACTGAAAGGGCAGTGTGAATGGAGCTACTGTTAGGGTTATAACTATGGAGTAACAACCTGCAACTGCAGCATGCTGTAGCTACAGGTTAGCTGCTAGTAGACTCTACTCAAAGAACCTCTGAAGAGTGTTGTTGTTTACATCGCTATCGCAGCAGCTTTGCACCTTTTTTAGGTCCGGGACCAGAATGGACATCAGAAGCCGGAGGAGTGGGCAACAGAACGGCATCACGGCAGAGGCCCAAGAGGACAGTGGCAGAGGATTTTAAGAAGCGAAAGAAGGGTCAGAGACAGGGTGCAATGCAAGAGGGGAATACCTCAGACTGGCTTTATTTGTTGTTAAATAAAAGGGAGCAGATAGAGACTTCTTGTTGTTGAATAGTAAGTCATTTCAGCTGGTTTGCTCAGTTATATGACTTGTGTTGTTGCACTTCCTTGATGATTGGATCTCAAAAATGCAATCTTGCTAGTTTTTGATCATAGGTCAAGACAGCCTATTTTGACAGAGGTTTAGCTCATACTATGTAATAGCCAGGTATTCTTGTCTCCTGTTCAGGTTACGTTACTTTGGCGTGCTGATTGATTGTATGAAGCGCTTTTGCAAACTCTAACTGCCACATTGCAAAAATACTTAATGACATACGTTTTTAAGACATATCGTTGTTATGAGAGGTTTTTTTTATAAATTACATGTAACGTTAAATTACATCTGACAAATGTATACAGAAACCTTGGATTTGTACTAACGGCAGTTGTATTGATCTCAGCAACTGTGATCAAAAATTACTACACAGTGTTACTTTAACGACCACACAGACCACCATGTCCACAATACTGCCCATGCTTTTGCTTTTTTTCTTTACACATACACAATCACAACCTCCTTCAAGGTCGCCATTTTTTTGTTGTCATGACTCTAGCTGCCATCTGCAAGAAGTATTGCTAAAAACATCTTTGCCAAAAGAAATTATGTGAGGACAATTATGGTAACTAGGGATGTCCCGATCCGATCATGTGATTGGAAATCGGGCCGATCACGTGACGTTACTCTGGCAAACCTGTGGATAAAATGTCTGCAGTGTGCAAATAACTTAAATTAGGAAGCGAAAGTAGTCATGTAACATCTGCAATACGACCGTTTCGTACGACCGGGGGGGTAACAAAAGAGCTGCATTTTATACTACACATTTGATACGGCAAATAAAAAACAAACACTCAAAGAATACAACAAGTTCACTCAAGCAATACAGGCAAAGACACAGAAGCAACAATCACTCGCTGATACTTTCAAAAGTTAATTGCTCTGGATAACCAGCTCATCTCCGAAGTAGAGGATCAGGGTTTTTTTCAGCACCTGGAGTTGTTGAATCCGGTATGCACACTAGTTTGGTAGGTTTCATACAGCAGAGCATGCAAAACAGGCAACTAAGAAGATGCTGAACGCGTGTAAAATATACAAGCAACACGTCCACATCATTTTACAAGACAACGTAAGGAATATGTAAAAAGCAGTGGATGTGATGGAGGTACCAAGTGTGTGCTGCGTCTCTCTCACACTTCACCTGCTGTACACGAGGGTCTGCTGTCACAGTGCAGCGTCACAGACTCACCTGCTAACATAAGGAAGGTGGTCGGCCAATGTTGCAACAGCATATGCAGAATAAGGAAGAGCCATATGAAAGTATATACTTTGTTTCATCAAAATGAAAAAAAAAAAATATTAAGGAATGCAGGTACTTTTTTTCATAATGCAGCTGTATTAGCCAGGAAAATATTAGTTAAGGCTAAGTATCGGATCGGGACTCAGTATCGGCAGATACTAAATATTAAAGGACTCGGATCGGATTGGATCGGGGTAAAAAAAACCTGATCGGGACTTCCCTAATGGTAACCCATTTGAGATGGAGGCATCTGATTGTGTACTTAAAGGGGCCATACATGAGCTTTTAGTAGGGATAAGCAAGTACACCATAATCCGTATTTGTTCAGCCTACTGAATTATCTATATCCATATATGTGCTTGTGATGGTTGAAGATCTTTCCTGCACATCGTGTCACATGTCTGAATGAATAAATGTTAATGAATTAATCAATTTATTTGGGGGATCTACACAACCCTATTCATGACATGTTAGATTACATGGATACATCTGCTAAACGAAGACATAAAGAATTACCATGTATGTTTAATGTAGTTTTTAGGATGTCTGAAGCAAACCTTTTTGGTGGTTTTATTAATTATTTCTGCAGTATCCACACAATTGTAACTATAGCACACTTAATCTAGGGTTAAACATCCCCTTAAGGATGCAATATGTCAGAATTGTAGTTAATTAAGTTAAAAAAG
>CAEMYA010000646.1:144580-161903 GCA_903131615.1 Diplodus sargus | reverse complement strand
AGAGATGTGTCAGTTCGCCTCTGAGAGCCTGAAAGCACTGTTGGCTAGTGCTCCTGTTCTTGCTGCCCCTGACTTTAGCAGGCCTTTCAAACTCTGCAAGTCTTCCACGATTGACCCCATGTTTGGGCATTTACTATTGTCAGTTAGGCCTATCTTGCATTGTGAGCTTCCAAATAGGCTAAATACTATATAGTCTAGCAGCAAGTCCTCAAAAAAGGCTTTAGTTTTTGAGATACCCCTACCCGAGGTAGAACAAAAAACACAACTGTGTTTTTTTAAATCTTCAGGGTCTCCTATTCATGAAATGGGATGTTGTGAACTTTTATTTTGGGGCAAAATTTGTTTTGGGGGGTATTATTTGGAACTACCCCAATATCTGTAAAAAAGACAAATTAGGCCAGTCCGCATAATGGAAAGATGACAAAAAAGCCCATCACTTGAGAATGCTCACTCTTTTCCTATTAATATTTGCTGAGCTATGAACCAGGTGTCTGTCCTACATCACCAGTCAGTCAGAAATTAATTCATTTAAAAAAATCCTGAAAAATTAACCTGAAAACATAGCTGTAATTTAGGCGGAAATTGCATTTTTGTGGTAATAGGAAAGGGGGACTCCTTTACTTTTCTCTCATTTAACAGAAAATCATAAATTCCTTTCAAATACTCTGTTACTGCATTCCCTAAGATGTTGTTGAATAATACCCAGTGGTTGTATGGAGATACCTAGTACAGTGTTATTGAAAATAAGATATCTTTAGACAAACCTCTTCTCTAAAAACAGCCAAATTGGGTCATTCCGAGTGAGTGGTGGGTGTTATAATAGCCTATAAGTTAAGAATGGTCACTCAAATGGTCATCATACTTAGAGAAGAAAAAAACTGGTGATTGTACTACATGACCGTGTAGTCAGAGTTAATCTAAAATTACAAGCCGCTAACACGATAGAGACACAAGCTTTAAATAGAACGATTTTATTGAAACAGTAACACATTTGAATCAGTATATTCAATGTTAATCAAAGCTTACGATTGGAAAAGTATAATGAAAAAGTCTAAATATGTAATAATAACGGTAAAAATAATTCATTTGATATTTATAGTGCCACTCACAATGCTTTTACTTAATTTCATAGGCACATCAAAGAACAGGTGAACAGTCAAACAGTTGAGAGAAGTGTGTGCGTGTGTGTGTGTGTGTGTGTGTGTGTGTGTGTGTGTGTGTGGACATACAGCTTGTGTAAGTGCTGAAAGGATGAAGTAATACTGGTACGTCAAATGCTAGGTTCATCAGACACTTTTGGTGACACATTTTGACATTCTGCACAGCAGGTGCAGAACTCTGTACAGGGAAGACCAACTGAGAGGCACTGGCACTTTCCATTCTCTCCACAGTTGGGATCTTTGCAGTACAAATGGGTAATGTCTCTCACCTCCGTAGGTGCTGGGGGTTTTGTGAACAGGACTGGTTTTATGGTTCCATTGCTGACGATCCATCCCTTGCCAATAGGACTCCATAACAGCGGTTTAGGGATGTGACTGTGGCACCATATTGCTGTCTGGTACATTGCTCTTTGTACATGTTGTTCAAATGCATCCTCTGTTGGCGGCAGATTTGCAGAGGCTGCATCTGTAGTTGATGCAAGTATGAACCTCAGTTCATCCAAGGTAGTGCACATCCGTCCATTTTCTTTTTTCTTTTTTCCATAAAGCAGGAGTGCATATTCTCTTGCTACTGGCAAAGAGGCTTCCAAGCATGGAGAGAGTCCAAAACGGGCCAGATCTTTGAGCTCACTGAGATGCGTCTTGAGCTTGGTAAACGCTGTATTCTTTCCTATCCTGTGTAAACTGCTTGTTGTGTCACAGCCAGTGAGTGCGTGACATGCTGGAAGACAGCTTGACACGTCTTTTCCAAGTTTTTGAGATATGGTGTTGATGGGGACATATCTCTCTCTCATTCCATGGCCTGCATGCATGTACACTGTGGACGAGCCAAACATTCCTTTGCTTGCATAGTAAATTAGCAGTACTTCCAATTCCATGTCATCACACCTAACAATGATGCGAGGCTATGATCCTGAAAGATGTATGGCATGCAACACCATTCTTGTGTCAGCCTCCTCCTGATCACTGTACAATGATGTCAAAATGCTGACACCTGCTTTGCAAACACTCTTCACCTCCTCACCTTTCTCAAATCCACCTGCCAAGATGATGGAGTCATCAGAGTGCATTCTCTGTGAGGCTGCAGTGATGACGTAGTTGCTCACAAATATGCACAGCGCAGTCTTGTTTCCACTACTTCTCAAGTAATTCCTGTAGTTTGGAACCTTAGTATTCCCAGTTATAACATGTGTAGGTCTACCATCAGTTACACCTCTCCGTTGCCTCTCCATGTCTTTGGTTGACTGTGGGTTGTCATACCTGTCAAATACCATGACCACACATTGTATTTCTTGTTTCCTATTTAGAAGTGACAATATCTTCTTCAGAATGCATTCTGCTAGGTCACTGAAAGTCTCAAAGGCTGAATCGTGGAGACTTTGTAGCATAGCCATGCCATCAATGATGTAAGCAGATTTCTCTGTAAGTTCAGGCAGCTCCTGCATCACTGCTACTATCGACTCCAGCTTCTTTGCAAGGTCTGCTTTTGTGGATTTTCTCATCGCCCCATCATCATAGAAGAGAGATGGTGGGACAGCAGCCAATTCATGAGACATCACACTTTCCAATGACACATCTCTTTGTTTTGAAACAGCCAGGAGCCTCCTGAAGAGTACATCTGAATCCATGTGAAGCTGTTTAGATTTACTGCTTGCAATGCTTGCTTTCATATCTGTAAAGGTTGCCATTTATGGTCTTTTCTCGGGGTCCCAGAAACTTTTTGGTGTTTCACTCTTAAGGCGTTCATCACTTCTCTTTTCCCCATCTTCCAGAAAGCTTGAGAGATACTTTGTCACCTGTTGTGATGCCACTTGTCCACTTCCAATATTGATTAGCTCAGCAGGAACTTTCTCCAAATCGAAGGGGTTCTGTCTGTCTTGCATAAACTGCATTATCTGTGCAATGTCCCTTTCATCCCTGTCCATTCGGGCTGCTCTGTGCTCTTTGTGGGATTTTGGTGCATGTGCTGCTCCATCACAGAGCTCTGTCATAGCATCACAGTACTCACTTTCGTAGAGTGAAGCCAACATGCCCCCTTGACTTTTTCCTTCCCTGTTTATGGTTTGTTCAAGAGCTTGATCTGTGGCTACGCAGTTAAAGTTTCTCTCGGCTGAACGTCGCACCACAAACCCTCCATCTTTCATGAATTTGTAGGAATCTGGTTGGCTTTTCTCAAGAGTTTTCATTTCAGCTATGTACACTGGCATGTATTTTGCATAGTTCATCCTACCAGCAGCACAGAACCATGGTATTGCTTCAGACATGCAGCTGAGATGAAGTTCAAAGTTAGCCTCACGCTCTGAACATAGCATTCTTAGTAAGAGATCAGCCCCTTTAATGAAATTCAGCCAGTACTTAAAAGTTGCTGATTGTTGAACTCCACTCTCTGAAAACTGCTGTATTTTGCTTTTCAGCTCAGGAAGGTCTGTCTCCGCTTCATTTAAGAACTGTCTGGCAGAGACCTGGTCGTTGCCATAAAAGGCATGCTGTACCTCTTGCAGCAGATGCTTTTGTGCACCAGTCAATGGATTTGAGCCTTGTTTGTCAAGCCAGGACACTATTACAATCCAGAAGAGCCTGAACAGAGCCTCAGATACAATAGATGCCTTACACCTCTTGCGAGTTGTTTTCCTTGAAGCATCTGTCGAGCTGTTGCTTCAGCATACACCCCAGACTCAGTGATAATGTTAAAGAGACCCCCATCAGCATACAACTTTCCAATACTTGCCAGAAAGGCCACTGTGATGTGCATGCCTCCCATTCTCATTGTAACCTTTCCTACCAAGGCCTCGGGTTTACTCCACAGAATCTCTTATGCTTTGCTATAGATGGCAAGATCAGCAGTTACGAGAATATGCCTCTGTCCAAGTTCTTCAGCTAGCTGTGTGAGCTTCAGAAGAGCTGTGTAGATAGTAGATAAGTCTGATGGTGAAGCTCTTATGAAGGGCATATATTGTACTGTGGTTAATGGAGTGCTTGATGTGGATATGAAGGCATTGAATGCAGACCATCCTGGGATTCTCTGTTTTTCTTCGTTCATGACTCGACTCACCTTCCAAAGTAAGTCTTGGCCCTCTGCTGTTTGTGTTTTTGTGCTGTCTGATTTTATGACTTGCTGTGGAATTGCTGGTGGTTCAGGTCGCCTAGGTGGCTTAATGTACCTAAAATTCAAGAGGAAGGAAGTCATTAGCTATTTATGAAATGTTATAGTAAAGTCAATAAAAAATAAGAATTCAATAATTTGCAAATTACAGTAAAATGGACCTATTTCATGTCTCAGTAAGTAGAAAATATAAAAATGCGTTTTTATTAAAGGTCTCATATTTTCAGAAATGAATATCATTGTTTTTAGGATTCTAACATAGATCTCGGTGCCGTATGAATTTGATTTTAGGATTATATCATAGAATTAGGTGTTGAATACTACGCATGTACATATGAATAAAGTTTCATATCCCCCAGTCAACAGAGAAAAGCACACCACCTGGATCTAGAAACTTGCTATTTAAAATTTTGATGTCATAAATGGACAATGTCATTCAGAATAACAACAGCCAATAGAGGAAAATGTTCAAGGGGGCTGTTGTTGGTGGAGCTCTTAGAAGCTGAAGAGTGGAGACCTAAAACAGTTTCAGGTTCTTAAGACCAAATAAATATCTTTCTGCAATACTGAAAATAAAAAAACAAAGTGTAAATATATAAATAGATAAATATGGGACCTTTAACATGCATTTTGTCATAGTAGAAACCATCTTTAATCATGTACTGCATGTGTGTATATGAATAACAATATTCACCTCTGAACTTCTTCATTATCCAAATCACAGCTGTTCAGAGCAGTGAGAGATCTTTCTGGAACTCGTTTGATGGGGTTGTGTACTGTAGCATCATCACCTCTTCTGTATACAACTATTGCCATGCAATTTGTGGTATTCTTGCCCTCCAGTGTCTCTTCATTCTGGTCAAAATTATCAATGGCAGCATCAATTACCCTGTGTTCTGTACTTCTTGTTAGACCATTAGGAATGTAAACACGTTCGCTTCTTTGTAACTGATCTGCTGCTGCAGATGTGAGAAACTGACGCACTTCATCATAAGACACACAGTGACCCATCATGTGTAGCTTGTTGATAAGGGACTTGCTGCCAAACTCATGGTGGATCACAATGCCAAGTCCTAGGGTGATAGGTGTTAGTCGGCTGCAGCACTGTGCAATTAGACCATGGCAAAAAGTTATCACATGTAGATTTTTCTTTAGAGCTGGGTCATCATTACAGGTCTGCAGTTTTCTGAAGGCATCAGAATTAATGCACCAGTTAACAAAATCATACACTTCTGCTGGTACATATTTACTGCACTGGAGAAGGGATAGCGTGTCACTCCCTGTGTAGAACTGAGGCTCATACTTAACCTCTTCCATACTTCTCCTTAGGATACTGGCAGCCTTGTGTAGGATTTGATTGCCAGTGAGAGTCTCTGTTCTCAGTTGAGGCATAGGCTCCTTGTCCTCTCTCATTGCATGACCAACAGTGATGGCACTAGAACAGATAAGATCTGATTTTCCAGGACGTTCAATGAAAATCAGTTAATCTCCATAATGCTGGATCAGTTTCTCTTTGAGTTTCCATGATTTATACATGCTTGGTCCTGCAGCTGCACTCAGTTTTGAAACATAGCTCTCAGTGACAGCATTCAGTGTTGTGACAGTCATATTCTCAGAAAAAACTGTGCTAGTTATTTCTTCAATTAGTTTAGTGAAAGCTTCTTCATATTCACTTAACTTTATTTCTGACAGATATTTATTTTTGGCTGCTGAAATGTTTCTCTCTGAAATATAGTGACCAAGGCAGCTTCTGTGGTTAGTGGCATCATAAGCAAAAAGATCTTGATGGGTCAGCATACGATGATGTACTTTTTCATCGTGCCTCTCTGAAGCTGCACTGAGTACCTTTGACCTTGTACTTTCACCTGTACCAGTACTTATAGGGGCCAGGCCTTCTCTTTTTGTGGCTTTCTGGCTGCAAATGAAACACTGGGTACGAATGTCAAATCCAGTGTCTCTGCTCAGTCGTTCACTTTTACACTGTTCCTTGGCTGGTTCTTGGTCACTGGTCGTAGGCTTATAGTTGTTAGAACTGGAATAATTGGCCCTGCAAGATCTGTGATATGAAACCTTAACCTTGAAGGACAGTATGTCGTCAGAGTAGGAGGATATTCTCTTATGAACTTCATCACCTCGTTCCTCAGCAACCTTGATTATTGTTTTCAGTCCTTGCAAGGTGGGGTTCTTGATGTGTGGATTATTTTTATCTACCTAGAGAGCACTTCCACATATTAAGCGCACCTTTTCATCCAGTGTCTGTGACTGTGGCTGGATTGCTGACTGCGCTGGCTCTGTTTTCTCCATTATTACGGTAAACTCTGGTAAATATGGAAAAATACAGTAAATTTGTGTTATCAATTTTTGGCCCAAGTCTGTCTCTCTCTCCATCAAAAACACACACACGCAATTATGCACACATACACACATTAGATTGCCTTTGCTATCTTATGCTTCCAGCCTATGCTAGTCTCTGTTTGCCTTGATCAGAACACCTGCCGCCAGTGATTTGAAACTCACAAGTTGTCTTACAAATAAAAGATAATATTATTTATATGTATATATATATATATATATATATGAATAAGTTACGCATTTGTATTACCTGGTATTTGTCATTAGATTGGTGGTTTCTTTTCTTTGCAGGACAATCCATGTTTCTACTCAGGAGAGCTGTATGTTGTGATTTAAAATAACTGTCAAATTCAACCCACAGCCCCTCCCCTCTGAGGGGGGCTGGGGAGGGGGGCCTCCCCAGACCCCACGCTTAATGTAGCAACTTCACATAGGAATCCATTTTGTGCAGCACCTCTCTGGATTCAGAGAATGCTTGGCATTTGTGAGCATCAAAATACTTGAGGGAGACACATGGAAAAACAACCAAACATTTCTTAGTGCAATTGAGTATGGTTCTCTATTTTGCTCATAACCACACTGCCCTTCAGAGGTTATTGTTGGTTCCATACCCCCAACAAACACTCAAGAATTAATACATTTCTTTCAGGCAGGGCTAGACAATCTTAACTGAGAAGGAATTTTACTTGAAACCTCTTTAATTTTAAATACATAAAAAAGTAAAATGTTATTTCACTAATTTTCATGATTTCTGCCTATTGCATCACTGTTTTTATGGTTTACAGCACACAAATTAAATTGACTATAAACATAAATTTTGTTGATACATATGCAATAGATACCTGACTACTCACATACTAAATCTGAGCAGGATCTGAGCTTCCCTTGAAAAGTAAGACAGCATTACATGGCCCTTGCACCCTCCGGGGAGATCTCAGAGTTTATGAAATGCATCATTTTATTCATTGATTTCATCCTTTTTGCCCCAAAATGAAAGTTCACAACAATCCATTTCATGAATGGGAGACCCTGAAGATTTAAAAAAAAACATTGTGGTGTTTTGTTCTACCTCGGGTAGGGGTACCTCAAAATCTGAGGGCCGTTCCTGCTAGTCTAATAGTTGCCACCTGAATTCCTAATCACAAAAATGTGTGATTTGATCCCAATATCGTTCATATCACAGGAATCCATGCAACTTTGAAGCAGTAACAATTTTCAAACCAGTCATGGTGGCCATCTTGAAAAATAACAGCCATCTTGAAATTGATTTGTATAATTAATGTACAAACTCCAAAGAGGTAAATAAATGTAGCTAACTATATGATCAATATCATATTATAATCAACACACAAAAGGAAATTCACAACGGCCGCCATATTGAACATTTGCGATGGCCCGATATCTAATTTTGTTTGGGCTGTGTTTGGCTATAAGTGTACCAAATTTCACGCTTTTATCACAAAGTGCACGATTCTTTGGAATTATGCTGTTAAGTCGCCCCACTAAAATAAATCTTCAATGTTCATGAAAAAATTTAACATTTTTTAGAGTCATGGTAAATGATGTTTGACAAATGTCACAATTTTACCTAAAAAACTGAATTTTTGAATTCTGCTCTCATATGAATAATTGCAGTCGATGCAAGCAGCATTTTTAAACATCAGTTATTCACTTATGAAGCAAATCAATCATTTTTAAAAACAAATTGCCAACATCTCCATGCTGCAATACGTGTATTTTCAGATTTTTTTCTTGATAACTGAATTTTTTACAGTGGTTTAAAATCTGCCTGCACAACAGTGAATGGCTTACTGAATTTGTGAAGCCACTGTTGTATTGCCACTTGCCAATTAGCTCAGAGCGATAGATGACAGTCTTTAGTTCCAGAAGTTGTGAGTTCAAGCCTCAAGTGGTCCAAAATGAACATTGTTGTCAACTGTCTTGTCTTCCTGTTTGTTGCTCAGAATTGCCTAAATTTGCCAAAAATAGCCCGGACCCAACCCATCGCTGCGCAGCAGCTATAATCTTGAAATGTTTTTCTTATATGTTTATTGTTACATTTCTTGTCTTGTATGTTGATACCATTCAAAAGCAAAACAGATGTGCCCTCTGGTCTAATTCCTTCACAGAAGGATAAGTGACTTTTCATTAAATTATGTAAGCCAGAGGGGATTGCTTTTATCACCGAGCTGTATTCTTTGAAAGGTATAGGAAAATTATGACATGATATAAAACTCTCATAGGAGAGGACAAGACCATGTTCATCCAAAACAGACAAAATATCATTTATACTTCTCTCAAACCATTTGGAATAAAAAAGAGATTTATTCCTTTTAGTTATACACTCGTTATTCCATAACAGAGTTCTGAGACGAGAAAAATTGTGAATGAAGCACAGTTTCCAGGAAAGAAGTGATTGTTGATGAAATTTAGACAGCGTGACCGGAAGCTTGTCGGATGAGTAGTTGCAGGTTAAAACGAAAGCAAGCCCACCAATTTTTTCAAAACTATGATTGGGGATGAAGAACCACAATGAATGTAGATGTGTCAGACATCTTTTTAACTAATTGATTTATAATATCGATGAAATTAAGCACTTCAAGACCACCTTCGGCTCTGCTGTTAGATAGAACTGCATTTTTAAGTTTGTGTGTTTTATTTCTCCAGATAAAGTCCAGAAATAGCTTGTTATTTTCATTAGCAGTGGCATTATTCACAAAGAGAAAAAGAGATGGATCTACAAAATGCGAGACGCCTTCAGCTTTCAACAAAAGTAATGCTAAGTCTCTCTGAAGCCAAAGGTTAAAAATCTCTCTAGTTTTTTTAATTCTTCCAGAGAAGTTCAGTTGTTGCCTTGCTATTAAATTGTTGGTTATATGAATGCCCAAATAGTTGACCGTGGTTTTTACTGGGATATTATCTATGAAAGTATCGTCACAATTGTGTATGGTCAATAATTCACATTTAGATACACTGAGTTTCAGGCATGATGCTAATGAAAACTGTTTAACTAGATCAATAGCTTTGACCAACTGTTCTTTGTCATTCAGGCTGTCTTTAATGAAACCTGATTATGTTTCAGCAACTACATGAGGTAAACCCATTTTCAATCTAGTTGCAATTGATGCCAGAATTTTGTAATCAATAGTAAGGAGAGTGATAGGTCGCCAGTTTTCAATCAATAAGTTGTCTTTATCTAGCTTAGGTATTTGCGATATAATGCCTTGTTTCATAGTTGTAATCATCTCTCCCTGACACACACATTCACAGTACATACAAAATAAAGTTTCCTGAATGTTGTCCCACAAATGAATATAAAATTCAACTGAAAGCCCATCTATACCTGGGGATTTACCCTTTTTCATTGAGAAAACAGCAGTCTTGTGTTCCTCTCTGGTCAGGTTAGAGTCTTTTTCAAGTCCTCATCAATTGTGACTATGTGTTTTTTAATCTTACCAATAAACATTTCACAATAAGGGTTGTTGAATTCAGATTTGTACAAGTTGCTATAAAAGGAACAGACCAAATCAGATATACATTTTTGATCTGTACATATACTACCCATTTATATTAAGCATACTTAGTGACTTTCTTTGACTGTTTCTTTTTTCCAATGTAAAAAAAATAGCTGGAGCTTGTTTCCCCCTCTTCCAGCCACTTGGCTCTAGATCTCACAAATGCACCCTTGGCTAACTCAATATAAATCTGATCTATTTTTAACTGTATCTCCTTTACTTCTAACTCCTCTTCAGAAGACAAGTTGAAAACCAATTCTGCTCAGTAATTCAGCTTCTGTTTTATTTTTAACTCTTTACTTCTCTTTACAGCAATACTTCTTGTCATAATTTTGAAGTAGTCCCATTTTTGTGTATATTCATTGTATGCAATTTCGTTAAAAATTTCACTGGCTAGACATTTTATACCATCATTAAAGCAATTGTCTTTAAGAAGGGCATTATTAAATTTCCAGTATCCTTGTAACTTAGTCGTATTCTGTGAGCCCCCTAATTTCAGAGTGGTTTTCTTATGATCTGACAATGGAGCAAAAGAATGGGAGACATCTATCACATACTGAAGTGCTGAGCAAGAAATTAAAAAAAGATCAATCCTGGATCTAGATGAAAGGTTACTCTTGGACCATGTAAAATCCTGTATATCTGGATTAAAAAAACGCCATGTGTCGGTCAGGGAGAGATCTGAGCAAAGTTTTGAAACAATAGTGTTGTTCAGAAAAGATTGACACAGTTTTGGAGGGAATCTATCTATTGCATCATCAGGACACTCATTAAAGTCGCTACCTAAAATTATGTAAGAGTTAGGATATTTGTGTGATAGCTCATTTATTTTTGGGATTATTTGACTAAAGAGTACCTTATTGGACAAGTGAGAATTATGCCCATAAATATTACTACTATGAAATTTGAATTATCATGCTTGAAAATTATGAGAATCCATCTCCTATCATGTGAAGATACCACCTCTAAGATTTCCCCTTTAAATTTATGCAAGAAAAATTGAGACTCTGGCAGAGTGGTTAGTACCGTGACTACAGTAAATCTTGTTTCCCCACTGCCCTTTCCGGAGCTTTACATCTGGCTCACTTGGGTTAAACCCAGAATATTGCTGTTCAAATAGAACACATTTTCCTTCTGTCTCTAATTGTAAATTATGTAAACTAAATATGATGAATATTTTGCTGGTCAAAAATGCTATTTCTCTAATAGTTAAGCAATGTTGCAATGCAAGTTATGTGCAAATAATGAATTAAGATAAGAGAAAAGAGAAAGAAGAATACATTTTGATGATATTTTTTAGGTTCATTTATCTCCCCTAACCCTTGGAACAAATAATATTTGTATAAAATTGTATTAGGGTGTGGGATTAATCCAACAAGTGTAACTGCTGGTGTCTTTAACAACAACTTTCTTCTACAATACCAGGTGTCTCTTAATATTGACAGTTTGGAAACACAGCAATCTTCATCTGTCACCTCCAAAAGTTAATAATTCTTAGTCACTATTTGTTACGACCAGGGCCTAGGGGAAACCTTGGCGCAACAAGAAATAAGACTCCCCTCTTCCTGTTCCGAAGCACCACCAGCAGCAAAGCTTTTTTCAATAGTTTTATTAACAAATACACATCGCTTGTACACAATCATGCATGCTGGCAGTCTTGGTCAATGGAGGAGAGCCTCAAGGAACTGGGAAGAGCCAGCCTTTAAGCTCTTGTCTTCAGGCAGGAACCAATCAGCTCCCAGGGACAACCTACAATCACAGACACACCTGAAACCAATCACACATGCTCTCACTCACACAGGTAAAAGAGGGATATTAAAAACAGACAAATAGAAACATATTCCCATGAGGCTGATCTCTAGGGTCGTAACACCAGTCTGTCACAGTCTGGCTCAGAAACTGGTCAAAAATGGGAGAACACACAGGGGTTGCGAAATAATAATGAAGAATTTATTTACAAAATAACTATACAAATGTTGTAGATCTACAAACTAAGGAAAATGAAGAATAATACAAATGAATGAACTAAGAGATCAGCCAGCATGTTGCCTGCAATCAGGCAGGCACCAAGCAGAGAGCCAGCATCAGGGTGGAGAGAGGGAGAAGACTGGCAGCTCCTCAGATTTAAAAGTTAGGCTTCACCGGGCCCTTGGTGTAAGCCAATCAGCAACCAGCTCTGCTTCCTCTCTGGACTCAGCCTGGAACACACAATAATAGAGAGACACCTGGTGCCCTGGTGGAACTCTGCACCCCAATGAGGGAGCAGGGACACAGGCACCCCACGAGGACCGTGACACCCTCCCCCATAAGAGCAGAGTTCCAACCCAGTAACACAACACTGGAATCTTCATGAGAACTTACCCCAACTCATCAATCCACAATACAACATAATAAAAGCTACCATTCCAAAATTAACCCTGAACCATTACCACCACCGCAATAATCAGAAGTGCAGTACTGTTTATCAGGCTACATGTAAGGGAAAGTATGTATACAATACAACATACTTGTATGGACATGTGTGCATACATGTATGTGACACCGCTCTTACCAAATCCAGGGACATTGTCCCCCCCAGAGTTTTACCATCAACTTTCCCCGACAACCCAGCAACTCCTGGCGCCTAGAGAAGCATGGAGAGTCAATAGAAAGTGACAGACAGACCAGGGAGAACAACCAGTAAATGGTCAGAACAGGTTTCAATCAGGGACCGCCCTTGATAAGGCATCGGCCACAATGTTGTACTTGCCTTTCACATGACGAATATCCAGGCTATAGGACTGCAAAAATAGAAACCAGCGCATCAGTCTTCTATTTGGACAGGACAAGGAGTGAAGAAACACTAGTGGGTTATGGTCTGTATAAACCACTAGAGGAGCACCGGAGCCAACATAAACTTCAAAGTGTTGTAGTGCCCACACCAGGGCCAGTGCTTCCTTCTCGATTACAGAGTAATTCAACTGATAAGTGTTGAATTTTCGGGAGAAGTAGCGCACAGGACGCTGAACATCATCACTGTCAGATTGGACTAACAGCACTGGCGCCACGATCACTTGCATCCACCTGCAGTTCAAATGGACGCTCCAAACTGGGGGCTGCAAGGACAGGGGCGGCACACAGGAGACTTAACATTGTTAAATGCCTGTTGGCAAGAAGTTGACCAGATATATTTGGCTTTGGCCTTTAACAAGTCTGTCAGAGGTGCCACCACTGCAGAAAAGTTTCTACAGAAACTGCGGTAGTATCCGACCAGACCAAGAAAACGCATAACATCTTTCTTGGTCGCCGGTACAGGGTATTGCTCTATCGCAGCAACCTTCTCCTGTACGGGGCGAACCTGGCCTTGGCCGACTTGCTTACCCAAGTATGTTACAGTTGCCTTGGCAATTTTGCCAAGTTGATTGTCAAATTCGCTTCACTCAAACGGTCGAAGAGTTGGCGAATTTGAACGACATGGTCCTTCCAGGTGTTACTATGGACTACAACGTCATCCAGATACACTGCACAGCCCTCCACACCACCTACAACGGTGTTCATTTAACGCTGAAATGTTGCAGGGGCGTTTCGGAGTCCAAAACTCATAACTGAGTAAGAGAACAGATGATGAGATGATATCTCTCTAGCACGTGGAGTCAAGGGTACCTGCCAGTATCCTTTTAGCAAATCAAACTTGCTAACAAGAGGGCGGAACCGACACGATCCACACAATCCTCAATCCGAGGAAGTGGGTAAGCATCAGGCTTGGTTACACTGTTAACCTTTCGATAGTCTGTACAAAACCTGGGACTTTTGTCAGCTTTATCCACGATTAAACAGGGCGAAGCCCAGCCAGATGATGAAGGCTGGGCAATGTCGTTGTCAAGCATATACCTGACCTCAGACTCCATTACTTGTCGCTTCTGTTCAGACACTCTGTAAAAACGTTGCCGGATGGGCTCAGCCTCCCCAACATCAATATCATGCTCTATGAGTGTTGTGCGAGAAGGGACATCACCAAACAGACACAGATATCCTCTGATGAGAGCAGAAAGTTCAGCAGAGCGCTCAGGAGACAAGTGCCCACACACAGACTCAAGATTAGACAGGGTTTCAGAGTTCTTCAGCCGACCCGCAATCTACATTCATCCGGAGCCACCACCCCATCATCATCATCCAGTACAACCACATCACCAGACAAATACCCTCTCACGGTATCCGCCATTAGCGAAGGGCTAGCACTTTGCTGCACGTTCCCCCCTGCCACAGAGGAATGTGCCCCCCATGAGAAATAGGGTTTTAACAGGTTTACATGGCACACTTGAGTTTTTCGTCTACGGCCTGGAGTCTTGATCAAGTAGTTCAAATCAGACAGCTAACGGAGTACAGTGAACGGACCAAGAAACTTAGCCTGAAACGGGGAACTCACAACAGGAAGCAGCGCAAGAACCTGATCACCAGGACTAAATTGACGGACCTCAGCTTTTCGGTCATATAGTTGTTTCATCTTGACCTGAGAGGAGGCCAGCAGTGTCCCAGCCTTCTCCCCAGCCAAGTACAACCGATGCCGGAACCCATTAACATAGTCAATGATATTCTGAGGCGGTTCAGGAAGCCTCACAGAATCACAAAGCAAGGCTAACGGCCCATGCACATTATGCCCAAACACCAATTCATTTGGACTAAAGCCTGTGCTCTCCTGAACAACCTCTCTGCTAGCTAACAGGAGCCAGGGTAACCCCTCCTCCCAGTCACCTCCCAGTTGAACACAATAGCTGCGCAACAACGCCTTCAAGGTCTGGTGAAACCGCTCTAAAGCGCATTGACTTTGTTGGACATGGAGTTGTTGTAACACCTGTGAAAACATCTTGGAAGAGAAGTTCGATCCACGGTCACTCTGTATTACCTTTGGAATACCAAAGATGGAAATAAATTGTGTGAGGGCCTTAACCACAGACTTGGTCTTAATGACACGCAAGGGATGAGCGGCAGGATACCTCGTGCTCTGACACATCACGGTCAGCAAATACTTACTGCCTGACTTGGAACTAGGCAATGGGCCAACACAATCTACTATTAGATGATCAGCTATTCCAGAGCTGGAATGGGAGAAAGAGGAGCCGGACTAATGGTCTGATTGGGCTTGCCTGTCATTGACAGGTGTGACAGGTCTAAATGTACACAGACACATCCCGTTTCAGAAGGGGCCAAAAGAAATATCTCAGTATGCTCTCGTATGTTTTACCGACACCAAGATGTCCAGACTGATCATGTGATGTTTTCAGAACTTCCTGTCGAAACTTCTCAGGAACCACGATCTGAAAAACAGGGTCACCAAGAAAATCGTGCCCATGAGGCACCCATTTTCTTAACAGCCCATCCTGCAACAGGTACCCCTTCAGGGCACTCTCCCCATTACCCTCTGACAGCACTTGATCAAAATACTCGGCAAGTGTTGGATCAACTCGCTGTTCAGATGTTAGGTCACTTCAGGAGACAAACAAAGAGCTAGGAACAGGCACAAGAGAACCCACATTCAACTTGGTCACACACTCTTCAACCTCTAATTCAGGCTGACCTTTACTCATGGCGCGAGTGATCACACACGCTGAAAACACATCTGGAAAACGCTGAACATTCTTATCAGGCATGTTGGAAACAGGAGTAGCAGTTACTACTAATGATGGTAAATTAGCAAACACACGGCTACCAGCTAACTGGTTACCCAGCAGAATATGAACACCCTGAACCGGCAATGCAGGGCGAACACCCATAGTGACTTCCCCTTTAACCAACCCACAGTCCAGTATCAGCTTGTGCATAGGTACAGGTAGAACATTCAATCCCATACCACACATAAGTATCCTATCCCCAGTATCCGAATACTGGGAAAATGGTAACACAGAACCCACTACAAAAGAATCGAATGAACCTGTATCCCTGAGGATTTTTACTGGGACTCTTGCATCACCTCCCACTAGTGATACATAGCCACCAGACACAAAAGCTGAAAAATCTGGACATCATCATTCGCCACCTGCTGACAAGGAGAAACACAGGGAGAGGCACAGCGAGATGCACAAGGACAAGTAGAGGAAGAAACTGGCTTCACACAAGGAACATCAACTTCAGCTGGGTTCACTACTGGTGCTTCAACAGATGCAGCAGCCATAACAGGTTTTACATGTCCAAATGGTCCAGCCTTTACTTTAAATTTGTTAGGACACTCTGCCTTGTAATGTCCTCTGTGTTTACAGTAGTTACATATTTTGTCATAAGAGTTCTGAACAGACCTGTTGTCAATATGCTTACCAGGATGAGACTTTGTTGCCTCCTCCCCTCGTTTATTTACAGGGAAGGATTGACTGGAATCCCCTTTATAGTCACCTCATTATTTGCAGGGAAGGACTGACTGAAATCTCCTCTATAGTCACCTCTGGTTCTGTACTCACGCTCACGATGTACCAAAGCATACTCGTCTGCCAACTTGGCAGCTTCAAGGGCAGTTTTCACCTAATGTTCATTTATGTAGGTAGCTATACGACTAGGAACAGAGTTTTTAAATTGCTCCAATACAATTAAATCACACAGCGCCTCATCTACGTGTTGTGTTGTTATGGCGCCGTACTAGGTGGCAGCCTGTTGCAGCAGCTCCCGTGGGCTTCCAAGTTTTTTTTGTATTTCTGTTTTGATTTTCCATGTGATTTTTGGCAACTCTTCTCAAGAGACAGTGAGAAGAAGGACACTTCCTTTTTTAAACTTTTTTGTCTTTTTTGAACAAGACGGACAAGCTTGTGGCACTTTGTAGTTTTATGTTTATTATGCTAACCCTAGCAACGGAGGGACAGGAGCGCATCATTGAGCGCATTTATTACACACGCGACCAGCTGATTGCGCTGTGTAAACCTGCACTGCTGTGTGAACCTGCACTGCTACCCGGAGCCAGACCTGAGGTCCTGAAGGAGCTGCGGAGGAGACGCCGTGGCTGCAGAGCCAGAGTGAAATGGAGGGGGAAGAGGAGGAGACACAGACCGGCTGTACCGGCGATCGTCATGGGAAACGTGAGGTCTCTGGGGAACAAGACGGACGAGCTCGCCGCGCTGATAAAGGCTCAGGGGGAATATCGTGAGTGCAGTGTGTTGTGTTTCACGGAGACATGGCTTCACTCAAACATCCTGGACCACAGCGTGGCGATTCCCGGCTTCAGCACTGTTCGG
>CAEMYA010000646.1:117704-141933 GCA_903131615.1 Diplodus sargus | reverse complement strand
CTATCTATCTATCTATCTATCTATCTATCTATCTATAACTATGAACTTCCAGTGAAGAACACCACCTATTAAAGTGAGTTGTGATATCTCTTGCAAACTCCATATGAGTCTGCTTAGCAGACCGCTCCCAAGCCCTAAATTTTAAACGGTAAGCTTCAGGGACCAACTCATAAGCTTTCAACACAGCCTTTTTAACAGATGTATAAACCCCGCTTTCAGCTACCGTGAATGCAGAATAAACCTCCTGGGCTCTCCCTGTCAGCGTACATTGGAGTAACAATGTGCGTTCAGCATCAGACCAATGCCTACTGTCGGCAACACGCTCAAACAAGGAAAAGAAGGTGTCTGGATCACGTTCAGAGAACCTAGGAACCAACTTCAAATTACCAGAAATATCAAAGGAACGTGCATGCCCCTGACCAGTACCACCATCAATGGCTAGCTGGCGCATCTGCTCCTCCAGCTCCAATTTCTTCACTTCATTCTGCTTAATTTCCATTTCCAAAAGTAACAACTGTCTACGCTCCTCAAAGGATAATCCTGAACTATCCAAAGTTGCAGCAGCTGTGCTTGAACTTGAAGCAGCTCCATCCACCTGCTTCAGTTTTAACCTCTCTATTAAAATTATTTTCATGTTGTTTGTCATACGCTTATCACCAACATCAACTTCATAGTGTGCAGCAAGTTCTACAACTTCTTCACGTGAACACAAGTCCAATAACTCAACAGACGGAGCAGCCAAAAAATCCTGAATATTTTTAGTCGACTCCATAATCAACAGTTACCCTTAAGCCTGTCACAAATTCAAAGACTGATGAACTAGGCCACAACAGAGAGAAAAAAAAATTCAACTGGTGTGTGAAATCAGCTTACATGAAAACAGATGTAACCTTGGCACCAAAAGTCTGTAGGCCTACACAGTCAAAGGATTGCTGTATTCTGCCCCTCTAACTACCTAACCAAAAAGCTACCTAAACTTCCCCACTAGCTCTTCAGGTGCTCGGCGGTGGGTACTAACACTGAATACCGTAAGCCCGGCAAGCAACCAGCAATTGGCGACTCACCCGCAGCCTCGACTGTGCTCAGGAGACAACTGCTCAAGCCACCGATGACACCACACTACAAAGATCCCCCCAGGACGAACTCCAAAGCGAACTCGCCCCTCACCTAACAGGGACAAAACACAGCAATAGGCAGTAGACTGTTTAACAAACCCCAGAACTCGGTTACAAGAAAATAAAAAAAACATAGATTCCAAACATTTACAGACCAACAGGACAAACAATCTCAACAACAAGTAACATTACATAACACTTCTTAACAGATCTCATAATGTTTAACAAGGCAACACTTACCCCTCGGTACTGTCTCCCAACAAAGTAGTAGCCAGCATGTTCACAAACAACACACGCTACTACTAAACAGATTTACTACGTGCCAACGTCATGCAACATAGTATTTCATTCATAAATTCTGGCTACAAAAAACAAGCCGGATTCTTTGATTCGACGAGCCCCATTTGTCACAGTCTGGCTCAGAAACTGGACAAAAATGGGAGAACACACGGGGGTTGCGAAATAATAATGAAGAATTTATTTACAAAATAACTATACAAATGTTGTAGATCTACAAACTAAGGAAAATGAAGAATAATACAAATGAATGAACTAAGAGATCAGCCAGCATGTTGCCTGCGATCAGGCAGGCACCAAGCAGAGAGCCAGCATCAGGGTGGAGAGAGGGAGAAGACTGGCAGCTCCTCAGATTTAAAAGTTAGGCTTCACCAGGCCCTTGGTGTAAGCCAATCAGCAACCAGCTCTGCTTCCTCTCTGGACTCAGCCTGGAACACACACAATAATAGAGAGACACCTGGTGCCCTGGTGGAACTCTGCACCCCAATGAGGGAGTAGGGACACAGGCACCCCACTAGGGCCGTGACAGAGTCCATGCATAGTTATATCTTCCCTGGAGATGTGAAATGTTTGGAAACAGCCTTCTCCATCCGTCATCACCGAAAGTTAATAGTTCATAGTCAATAAGTCTAACGTTATGCATAGTTCTTTATAAACACCCTGGAGACGTGCAGTGTGTAGGAAGCTTACCAAACTGTATGACTCTTCTCTTCATTTGTCTGAGGAAAAGGCTTCAATCAATGTCTAAATGGTCAATCTTCTTCCCCTCTATCAGAGCATAGGGTCCTAGAAAGGACGCCTTTTTATCTTCCTTCCTTGCTTGCTTTTTCCCAAGGGGCCAGAGTTTTTCTCTAGCCACTCAATCCTCCAGGAAAAGTGCCTCGGTGAGATGCATGTTGTCCCGCAGAAACTTGCAGCCCTTGGCACTCTTCCAAACAGCATCCCGGATACGGCGCAGCGCGTAGTGGATGATTAGGAACCGGTGGGATCTGTCCTTTCTCTCTGGACCAAGGATGTTAATCACCACTGCTCTCACGTCTTCGTTCATCTCCTCTCTTACTCCGTGTAGTTTCAGTGTCCATCTGTAACTGTAGCGCTTGTTTTCAGCAACACCTGCCTTCAGAATCCGGTTCTCTTTTTTCAGTTGTTCAATTTCTAACTCTATCTGTTTCAAAATGTCTTTGTGTTGATTAATACCTACCACAAGTAGAAGAGAGAACTCTGTAGAAGAGAGTTTTTCAATGCGTTGAGACATGTCTCAGTTTGTGTCGCGAATTCAATCACTGAAATCTTACGGAACGTCTCGTCATGTTTATTGGAGCGCTCTTGGATAGTGGCCAAAATGTCAGCACTGACATTTGCACTGTCACCGTGACCGTTAGAGTCCCGTTTCTTCCACTTGTTGATATGTTTCGCTTGGGTGTTACAGGACTGGCCCTAAGCGTGTCCATTGTATCTTCAAGAGTAGTTTCTATGCTTTCCTCACCTGGTGCATTCATTTCTACTGACTTTTCAGAGTCACTCACATTAGCACTTTTACCGTCTCAGTTTTCCCAAATTTGTTCTCTTTTCCACAGAATAATAGTCCTGATACCAAAATATTACTGTGTTAAAGTCACTTTTTTATCATTAAAACATTAAAATTACCACATATTCTGTCTGCCTATTCAAAAAGCCTCAAAATGTTTGACAGAGAAACTTTGCACCCCGCATCCTACACCACCGCTATCTTGGCCCCCCTCTTCTGGTCTTTTTTCTTTCTTCTTTTTAGAATAACTGTGATCTCACTACAGCTGTAAGGAAGACGAAAAAAGCAACAAAATGCAAACATGAGTTCCGTACAATCTTTATGTACCACCTGTACATACTGTTTTTATTATGCATTGACAGTACAGTATTCACTGCCATGTTTACACACATTCTTATGATGTAATAGTAACCTACATCCATCTATCTATCTATCTATCTATCTATCTATCTATCACACTAAAATATAGGGTCCTGAAAAAGAATGACCTGGCTTTGTTGTTTTCCAAAGACCTTTTCAAGGTCTTATTTTCAATGTATTATTTATACCACTTCAAGACATCTTGTTTTATAAGATATGACCTGAGCTCTTCTGTTTGAATTATACTAAAGAATGAATACAATTAGACAGATCACATGTAACTGTGTGAAATGATCTTCATGAAGTCCATGATCATCATGTTTAATACTGATGTCAAGACCACATGCAGGGAAGTCTGTCCTGACAATGCTTACCAGGAGCGATCTGTTAATTGAAATGGGAACAGAAGGGAAGAGGTGACACAATGACACCTTTATAATCTGATTTCCTGTTTCTCACCCACTTAAGGCTCTTTAACGAGACCACAGTGGGAGGGAGGGGAGAGGAGATGTAAGGTATCTGGGCAGTTAATTATTCCTTAATTTTAGGTGAATTAAAGGCTCAATTAGTCTGGTGACAAAATATTCACCGTCAGAGTGGGGGCCATAGTTGCCACTTCATTAACTCTCATGCAGTTCAGTACAACTGCCCTGAAATAAACCTAGTCTTTGAGAAACTTTTTGCTTCATTTTTGAAAAATTAAAGCAAAAAGTGCTGTACCTAATGAAAGGATATTTACTCCAGGTGCAGCAACAATAAGGATAGATGAATCATCAATGATGCCAACCGGTCGGAGAACAACCTTTCCTCCCTGTTGCGGTCAGGAAGACAGTACCGTATACACCAGGCCAGCACCGACCCGCTCAGGGAGAGCTTTTACCCTCTACACCCTGTACACCAGGGGTGCCCACACTTTTTTAGCTTGCAAGGTAATTTTAAAATGACCAGGTCAAAATGATCTGCCGACATAAAAAATACTTAACATCTATTTATTTATACGAATACTGAGTAAACTTTATATACCACAATGCATAACTGATATTTAGAGAGTAGTCGCTTGGTATTGCACGTAAAAACTGACAGCAGTAATGCGCATAGGTGACAAATAGCCATCAATATTGCACACAATTTATACACTTAAATCCTCTTTTATCATCTCTCCATGCATCTTGAAAGGACTTCTTATGCTTAATGATAGAGTGACTCACTTGTAACGATGCTTTGGTGGCGGTCTTTGCTTGGGAATTCTTCTGCGTGAAAAACGACTGTTGTCCGATTAACTGTGATTTTAGTTTCCTCACCTTTCTCTTTCTCAGCTCACTTTTTGGAGGAAAGTCAGTGTTGTACTTTTTATGAACAGTTCGTAGTTTGACAAACCAGACAAATGCACTTTGAAAAAGCCATAGGGAAAAAAAGTCCTCCTCCCATTCTGCATGGAAGTGGTTTGTTTGGGGTTTATTACTTACTTACTATTTCAGCTGCCCCACTCATTTTTGCGAAAAAGCATTAGGCGGAAATGGGTGTGGCCCATATGACGAGATTCAGCACTATTCAGTGAACGAGTGGATATAAGGTTTTTGAATGTGCGACAAAGTATATGTGAATTATAAGCCAAAATGCACTTTTCTTGTTTATAGCGCCACCTAGTGGTTGAAATTGAGTACGACAATAGATTATGAAATTTTTCAGCAGGTGTGACGTGTGAAGTTTGATGAGTTTTGGGGCATGTTCAGGCAGTGAAAAATGCGATCATTTGGGACAAAAAAGTCGTCATTCGAAAAAAACAATAGGGACCTTGCAGGTTTCCCTGCTCGGGCCCTAAATATCAGAGCCTCATTTCAGAGGTGGAGGGAGCTGCAGGATTTGTAAGGACTCACGAGCGATATCAAGCTGGGCAATTAAGGACCACTGATTGATATATGTTTCATTCTATGTTTTAGCCACAAGGCTGAGGTAGCAGCGGTTACAGTAATATTCGCAATAGCGCATATCGCCGATGTTGCAGTCGAGCTACGTAGCTTGTTGGTATATCTAGCTTGTTAGCTTGTATGCTTACTCCGGTGTTTGTCTTTATGGCTACCGGTTAGCAAAAGTGTCTGTCATGTGACCGGGCAGTGATAACGTTTGTTTGTGTTTGTATAAGTTTGTGTTCAGTACGCTCTGAAGTGGTTGAATTGGTTTAGAGAAATAACGGTACTCATGCTTCAGAAAGGCAGCATGGCAAAAATGTTGCACCAGGTAATGATTACCTGGTAACTCTGTCTATGTGAGGAATTTTGTTTGTTACTCAGGATATCTACAATGATCGGCATGAGGCACTCGTCATTGTAATTTAGTTGTATGGATAAGAAATGGGCTTATTTTGTTGTTGTTATTTTGAATGTGACGTCTTGCTTATCTGGCGTCCTCTGTTACCGTGGTTACAAGCCTGCTCGTACACAGCAGGCTCCTCTGTGGGGAGGGGCTTTGAAGACAGGACTGCAGCGCAGCAGAGAGGAAGAAGGAGGGACCTGGGAGCTGTATCATTAAAATGTTCTGGCTAAGTCCACTTTATTTCTCAAAACTCCAGACTGCAGCTTTAAAGTTTAAGCTTTTTTTTTTGCAGAGGCTTTGGAAAAGATAATATTTTCTGTTAAAATTGGTATTTGAATAATATTAGTGGACCCTACTAGTCATGGTTACAGTAATAACTATGTCGCTGAGGTCATGTTTAAGAGACTCCAAAGTTGAAACGTCAAACTCCTCAGTAGGAAACGAAAAACTCCAACATTTTGTTGAGCCATTTATCCACTTTAACCTCTTCCTTTCCTGAACCAGTGGCTTTTCTCACTTTGAAACTAGATAGGATCGGACAAAAATAGTTTATCTCCAGTAAATTAGCTGATACTGATGTCAAGGACTCCAAGGACATTAATGTCTTTCCATAAAAACTATATATATATATATATATATATATATATATATATATATATATATATATATACACATATATTTATATATATATATATATCATCAAAGACATGAATTAATTAATTCAGGAAAGGAAGATTTGCCAAGAACGTGCTGTTTATTCAAAGAGAGAGCTTTATTAGCACAAACACTTCACAGCTTCCGCCAGCGATGCAAGATCTGGTTGGAAGCTCCTGCGTACTGTCTCGTAATGTCTTACAGGCAGCTGGAAAACAATGAAATGAGAGTGGTATGAATAAAAAAACGTAAGTCACAGTAAATGAAACAAGGAAGGAGAAAACAGTAAAAGTTACTTACACACAATGGCGTCATTATCAGCATCATGTAAATCTGGACTTGCAGACATAGCTCTCAGCAAACAGGAGGTCACGGCCTTGTTATGAGGCGAGGTTAGTCTGTGACAACAAAATGCTTGCAGCGATAAACCTCCGTGTCCCTCTGCGATGGCAAAGCGCCCTTCGTCGGCAACGCCCTTCGTCTGCGACGCCCTTCATCTGTGACACTCTCCGTGGCGCCCCGTAAAAGGCTCCTGTTAGCTAGCTTAGCGGAACTTGTTTCGTGTCCAATAAAACACAAACACTTCGACTGCGATGGAGAGTCCAACTCACACACTCACAGCACGTCGTCCAACAACAGTTCACAGTCCGTTAGTGATAAAACACGACACTGACGGACACACACAGTCCACTGTTGGCTGCTCGACGCCATTAACTCTCTGCTCCTTCTTCCTCACGCTCCGGTCAACCTGGAAGTGTTAAATCTCTTAAAGCTCATGAACTCCCACACGTAATAAGAATTACTTTTCAGCTTTTTTTAAACATTCAGAACCCATGAAATTAAAGTCACATAACTTAAACAGAAATTATTTACTCATTTTAATATATACTTATCTCAAAATGTTTCATGCAAATTTTAACTGGCGTTTTATCTTTAACTTGGTCCCAGGAGAGAAAAAAATAAATGTATGTATCTTTTTTACATAACATTGGCCATTGCTAATGACATACACAGTAATTAATCTAGCATACTTTCATTGAATAAATCAATTCAAGCTAAAACTTAAGCGTCTATAATTAGGCTATACTGGGCCTGATGTATTTATCCCAGAGATTTTCTTAAAATGAAGTCAATACCTTTTAGAAAAAGGTCACCTGAGGTAAAACTCCCCCTGCTACTCTGATTTGCATTTGTATAGCTCACAGCATTTTCATTTACATGTTAAAGCCTCCCCTAGAATTAGGGGAGGGGGTCATGGGGGGACAACTGCCAAGCAAGGCCCACGACAATTTCCGACAATTCACTGCAGTTTTCGGTGTTGCCTGCAAATTTCCGTGTGCAATCGCAAACCTGAACTTCCATGACAATCTACAGTGCTGCTTACTGACGAAAATCCCACTTTACATGCAGTGAAATTGACACAATGGAGACGACTTGGTCTGAAGTGTGCCTCTGAAAAACCTCTGTTTGGAGGGCCATGTCGCACTTACACCTTGCCTAATCCCAACATGAATCAGGACAACATACCTGAGGCATAAACCGGCGAAACAGAGGGGCAGGACTAAGTGAGGTTGTGATTGGGCTAATGTTGTTTTTACACGCACATTTCACTTTGTTTTGTCCATATGTAGTGTTTCCCACACAGTAATTTATTCGTGGCGGTCCGCCACAATTGCAACATTGGCTGCCACACATTGATTTTCTATTTTTGGAGCTGCGAGTCCAGGTCTCACTCACTGAAGACAGCACACTGGTCAGTGAATAGCATGATGTAGGAGACAATACCTAGATAGTAATGTGATAATTAATGACTGGTAATTAATTATACTTTATTCTTTATCACTTTATAAAGTATACGTTATACGGGGCACCACCCTCCAATAATTTTGATTTTACTGGAATGGGCCGGAGGGAGCTATTCCAAACGTCTAACTTCCCAAGTTGGCTTGGACAGTTAGAGTATCAATTTAATCAGTCTGTTAAATTTCAGATTTATTTTTGATCTCCTATTCTGAAGCAGTGAATTCTTTCCACGATCCCATCGATTTCCCACTTCAAATTAAACATGCACAAACAACGACATAAGATTAAATATGTTTATTAACTAAATAAATGCAGATTAAATGACATGAGATAATGATTAAAACAGATGACAAAGTAACAGAAAATGTAACGACTGTGGAATGATTTATTGATTGAATGGATACCTGACAATGGTGGATTTTAACGTGCGGACCGTTAAATTCGCTACAGGATTAATTTATAACGAGGTTATATGAGAGATGTCTTTGAATTCACGATATATATATTTGAAGCTTTCACAAACACCAACTCTGATTGCATTCATGTGTGACTCTTGTAGTGTGTGTAGTTTTCAGCCTACTTTGTTGAAGACGAGGTCTCAAAACTCGGATTTTCTCAGTCAGCTCCGTCCGGGCCTGGATGCAGATGCAGAGGCAGTGTAGCCACTGGATGATGACAAGGCAGCTTTCCCGATGACATCGTTTTACCGGCACAGCGGGGATTCCGTCTGAATGCTCCGGGCCTGTCGGCTTCGACACCAACGGAACTCGATGCCGTCTCAGGTCGAAACGTCCTCTGCCCAGTGAAGTGTCTCGCTAGAGAGTGTTGGAGGCGGTACGGGCGAAGTTGGCTGGCAATTCTTTTGGCTGAAGGCTATCTTTCTTCAAGGCTTCTTGAGCAGCTAAATTGCACCGACTTTGTAGTGGTTAAGCACTTATCAGAGTCTTGGTAGAATTGGTGATTATGTATCTCCGAATATATATTAACTTGACTTCTTGCGCAGAATAACTGGAAAAGAAACGCCAGCCGGACGAACTTTACCTATTACTAAGTACAAGAAAACAAAAATGACTTATTCAGCTTGAATACGATACATTAACGATATAGAATAATACAAAAAGAATAAATTTCGTTCTTGCTTGGATCTTAAAGGAAGATCTTTTCAAAATAAAAGCGCGTCTCGCTTGATGAGCAGTCTTTAAGTGTCTCAGATCTCCGGAGATTTCTAAGTCTCGGAGCCTCAAAAATCTAGCAAAGTACAAAGTAAATGGAAAAATGAAGAAGTTACGTGTAAAAGTTTTACAAGAGAGAAGAGTTTAACGAGAGTTTTTTTTAGAAGAAGAGAGTGATTAGCGGGATGCATGAGCTTTTTAATGTTTAAACCAAGGGCGGAACTGGAACGGCCTGATCACGTTGCCTCCTCCGGTGACGTCACAGCTCATGTTACCGACTTCTTACTTGTTAAATCAAACTAAGAGTTTGATAAGTTTTCGAAATCGGACTTGACTATATGCAAAAATCCACCATGGTCTCACATTAATATTCGTTATAAGAATATACAATATACAGAAACACAATTGAAATTGCCTAATATGCAAAAGAGAAATGATTGGTTATACTACAACACAAACACAGGCACACGCGTCTCAGAGGCACTGATGGCTTAAACATATTTCATACATTGACAAGTTATATCTCATAGACCTGTATTAAGGTAAAAGAAAGTCTAAATACTTAGAATAGATCACATTCCATTAGTATTGTCCTTTGAAGATTGTACCAACACTTACCAGGAGATGGCACTGTGGCTCCATCAGGAACTCAGACATTAAAAATTAACAATTGTGGTTATGGTTAGGATCACATCTAGAAAATAAGAAACATATCAAAGTGTAGGTCTGTTCCTACTGATGAAGAATATATTATGAAATAAAGGGTGAGGTTAAGGCTTGGCATCTTTTTGGATTAGGACACAATCAGGACTCTCTCTCCACTTTTCTGTTGGTATAGAAATATTTACGACCAGCCCTTATGGCCCTGATTTCACGGTAGCATGGGGAGGTCAGGAGCTGATAGTTATCCTTAATACATGGCTCTTATCACCTGACAGGAAGTCCGGTAAAAACATATTTAGTCCACAGATAGGCCTTTGTTCACAAGCCCCTGGTTATAACATAATAGGTGATTGAAAGTCATGGGTTTGAGAGTTAATAGAAGGGGGAAGGAGGCACACTGCTGGGTTGAGTGTCGCAACATATGGGATGACATCTTAATGATACATTCAAAGTGTGGGCCCGGACATTTGGTGACAAGCTGGTTAAAACAAACAATAAAACCTGATGTTGTCCAGTGACTGAATTGACTTTGAATTGTAAACAGTCCACGTAGGAAGAGACATAGACGTAATCCAGACGTAGAATGAGACCTTTCCAGGCCTTATTGTCCAGAGTCTTTACAATAGGCTCTATTAAGGTCAGAGAATGGGAAGAGGGTGATATGAGGGTCAGGCCTCCCTTAAGGAGGAGAAATCAGGAGGTTATCTGGCGGCTCCACTCAAGATCTCAGCAGACTGTTCCTTCTCGCAGGCAAAAATGTTTATTGCTGTATCACATGCTGCTTTGTCAATAGTAAAGTGTCAAGAAGTAGGAGGGGAGGGGAAGGAAAAATCCCAGACCGCTCCAACATGGCAGGGAGTAGGTGAGAGCTGAGAGGGACACATATATGTAACTCTCACCTCCCGTTGTGAGAGAAGGGCAAGACAATGGCTGGTTCCTACAATGATGTTATATACTCCGATACAGTGAATTGCGGTGTGGTTTTTAGTCATCCGGTAAACCAACGAAGAAGAGGCAGAGGACTATTTAACGCAGTTGGCTTGACCGTAACTTCTTCTGCAAAGAAGATGGCTGGCCTCATGGTCCAGATCAAGCCCCCACAAAGAGCGGCAGGCCTTGAAGCTAGTGTTTGTCATGGCCAAGCCATGTAATTACATCCTCATGTGATGCACTGGGGTCTTTTTCCCAAAAGTGTCTGTAAAATGGCAATGAAAGCCTCACAACCCTGTGAATTGATACGTTTGACTGTCATAATTTGGAGAGTCCGGAGAGCCATTACATTTTATCACCATAAGTTAGCTTGACACTAAACAGGGAGTTAGCCAACTCAGTCGGCGGAAGTCTGGAGTGCGCATGCTCTACGGCACCCCAGCTGGACAGCCACCGCCACAGTTAAAGTCTGATTCTGTGTGAAACACTGATATGTGAGAATTGTAACATGAAAAATTAGTCCTTACCTGTCTCTCTTGGTTGCTTATACAAGCCTGTGGATGATTTGTTGAAGTTGTTTAATGTAGCTGGACTGTTGATTGCTTTGTGAAGGACTCGGGTCAGATTGACAGTCCAAAGGCTGTTATTACTCCACGTTCCAGAGTGTCTCTTCTCAGTGTCTCTCTTTGCTCTCTCCCCTGGCACCACTAACATATTGACCATTCCAGCACATCACAGCAGGTCCCTTAAAGTACAGTAAAGTGTTTAGTTGTACATTTTTAAGTATCACCCCTATATTCAATATCCGGAGGCTCACTTCAAACATAAGAGCAAGTGAAATGAAGTTGAGGAGGGGGAGGGATGTGAGGTTTGCACGCATGTTTGACGTTGTTGATTCAGTCATATTTCCATGTATGAGAAAAGATGTATTACAGAAAAGGAGAGAGGACCCACTCAGACTGCATTATGTGTTGTAATTTGAAATGTATGGGGATGAATTCTGAAATCTTAAACCACACAGAATGGCTTGAAACATTGTTAGCACTCTGTCAATCATATGTCTTTGTATTAAATAAAGCATGAAAATCAATGTAATGGTCCATAAGTTCAAAAAGACCCCACCACTGCTACACTGCACACAAAGACTACCCAAACTCATATAGTGTGTGTGTGTGTGTGTGTGTGTGTGTGTGTGTGTGTGTGCGCGTGTGCGTGTGTGTGCTGGATAGCACTCTCAGACATAGAGCAGCTGTTCATTAGAAATGTGTGAGTGGAAGAAACAACACAGATAATAATCACAGCAATCTCTGGCTCATTAGAGACAGAAAAGACCAACCAGGTAGAGTCGCTACACACACACACACACACGCACACACACACACATACACACAAACTCATGTGCTCACTCACACAAAGGCCCGTCTACCTGCTTGTGATCATAAAGCTGATGTTAATTACAAAAGACAATAAAAAGATGTTAAGCAAGCACGTAGTACAAGTAGCTACAACATGTCAGTCAAATCACTGACCCACAATTCAGATCCCTCTGCAGCCGATCTGATTTGATGCAGACAGATACACACAGTAACGCATAAGGCAAATGGAGAACAGCTGCTCTTCGGAAGGTGTTAACTAAAATAATAACCATCAACAATGTAAAACAACTTTACTACATAAAGGGCTGTCTCATTAACTGAATCCACTGCTGCTGTTATTCTCTCTAATAGACAAACCACACCGTAATCACACACTAAATGCTTTCATCGAAAAATAAGAAAGAATAAATAAAAACTCCTCTGTCATTTTATTTGACATTTTAACCTGTTGGATGTTAAGGCTCAGAGGCAGCAAGTTTGAACATATTTGGAGTCCCAGTTATTTACCCAAGTTAAAACCCTAGGGTTTCTTGGATGTAACCCTGATTTTGATGCTTAGTGGGCAAAGGGATGGAAATGCCTGTCAGTTGTTCATTCCACCACTCCAGTGATGAAGATAACAGAGGAAATGGGTGAACTTGATTGATATGTTTTGTCAATGAAGTGAAGTAATTCCAGCAGACTGCAAATGTTTGTGCAATGGTCATTTTAGACAGGGTCAAAAGGGCATCAATGTGAAATTGATTTATGGCTTCAAAAAAATTTGTAAAAAACAGAAATGTTTTCTTAGTCCCAATAGAGCACACTGCATTTGATTGGGTTTGGTAAAAAAAAAAAAAAAAAGATTTGATGCATATAGATAAGCAGGCTGACATCATGTGACTGTGCCTTCTTAAACTATTACACACATGTCACAGTGTTGGCATGGCAGTCATGGGTTTTGTTCCTTTCTCCCTGTGTGTCTGTGTTCATGGGTGTGGTTGCTGGTTCCAGCTGATCATCATCTCACCAGCTCCAGCTAAATTATCCTGGTCTCTTCACCACTCTGAGTATTTCTAGTGTTTTACAGTGCTTTTTCCTCCCATGTGTGCAGATCCTTCAGCGTCTTTCTGCTAAGCCTGAAGCTTCATCTGCTCAACCGGAGAAATCCTCCTCAACCCAACCAGACCACTCTGCCAGCCTGTCTGACCTCCTCGCTCGCAACGTCTCTACTTGCTTGTGTAAATAGTCACAACCTGGCTCAACAGTATGCAACATAAGAGGAAGACCACACATAATCGGTAAATAATGCAACATGTTTTAATTAACGAAAGGAAATAAGCAATATAATTAGGTATCAGTTGTCAGTATGTATGCAGTGTCTGTGTGAGTATAAGTGTTATGTATGTGGAAACAATATTGAAACAAATAATATTGTCAGTCGGTCGGTCAGGGCAGAGGAGAGAGAGAGGATCCTGCAGGTCTGATTTATAGCCACCTGAACCCAGCCTGCTCAGGTATGTTGTATCACTGATGGCATAGCTCCTACCACCAACCTCCTGAAACAAAGTAAAAACACAGCCAACAGACGACAGAGCAGGACCAACCCTGAAGTCATCACAAAATAAATACCTTTGGACTGAGTCTCAGCCTCTGGTCTCTGCTTATTGGGTTTCAAAAAAAACGTCAGCCGTCACAACATGAAATCTATGATTCTACAATCAAGGTTTGGTTATAGTAGGTTAAGGTTTTGGTTCAAGTCACGGGGAGTTTTGCTTCCATGGTTACAATAATAAACACGTGGTTGGGTTATGCTTTTAAAAAACATGTTGTTTCACTGATGGAAATGGGAAAATGAAATGCAGTTTCATGTATTGATGTCTGACATTTTGTTGGGCTTGTAAATACCTTTCCATCCGTATTTGTCAAGCAGCACTTGGACATTGGACCAGACCATCCTCAAAATGTATTTAGAGACACAACATTTCCCCATGAGCAAGCAGAAGGTGAAAGTTGCAGGAAAAAAACTGCCTTTTAATAGACAGAAAGTAACATAGCTGTAAACAGAGCAGAGTGTTTTTTGGGGTTTGGGGTTAGGAACAAAACACACAGAAAAAACTGAAAGGGAAAGTAAAACACAGCATATACACCCTTTTTTGTGTGTGAAAGTGATATGAGGAACACAGGTTCATTTTACCACAACAGATTCGACCAAGACCCAAACTTGGAGTCCGGAGTGCACCTAATTCACTCATGGAACTCTGCTCATATCACATGCTGTCATTTCCTTGTGTAGTGTCTTTGGGTTGTATAAATATAAGCGTAAATCACACCTGAGAGATGTAATAGACAGGCAAACCCTTAACTGATGCTTTGTGCTGCCTAACCTGGTTGGCTCTAACCTAGCACACACAGCCCGGCTCACACTCAACCACACACATACTGTAAATACAGACAACTGCAAACTACTGGTGCCAGTAAACACACTGGACTGGAAAAAGACCACATCTCACAGTTCTTTGCCACACACACACACACACACACACACACACACACACACACACACACACTTTTTAAACTGAGTGTGTCACCAGCCAAGCGAGGGAAGCAGGTGGTGGGCAGTGTGTGTGTGTGTGTGTGTGTGTGTGTGTGTGTGTGTGTGTGTGATTAATGATGGGTCACATCTTGCTGTGCTCTGAAACACTTCACTGATTCAAACTGCTGAACCAGCAAGAGGCTGTCTGTGTGTGTGTAGCAGTGAATCTGAGCCAGAGAAACACAGCTGGTCAACAGAAGTTCCCAGGCAGCTGCTTCCCAAATAAAGCTTTAAATGCCAGCAAGTCTGCAGACTACTTTAGCAGGTTTTTACACTTATTCAGTTCACTGTACACATTTCAGTTAGCACAGTGAAATGCAACAAGCTATAGAAAATGAGTGAAAAGGATATCCAGAATCGATTTGTAATAAGTTAAATGAATAAATCATGGGAGGCATACAATGCAGAATTTGTCAGCTGCTGTCAGCAAACACACCATTCAAGACTGTCCTCTCCTCCCTCACTCAACTGGCAAGACAAGTGTTGTAGCTCAGACATACCCTTGGTCAAGCAGACGCACAGACGTGCAGCTCATGGCCACTGAATTTTTATAGTCCCAACCTCACACCCTGCACACGTTCACTGCCAGAGGACTGGGGCCCAGAAACGTCCAGAACACAGCATGATAAAAAAAAAACAATGACATAGAGGTGGATACAGACAGCACCATACACTTTGATTGGGTTATAAATTATGAATAACGTTAAAGTTTTTGCTGCAGTGAAGAAGATCAGCTCACATGCTGGAGCCTGTCTCATCTTCTGTATTACAGTGCTTCAATTACTTTGAGATGAAGTGTAGGAGTATGGAGCATTATTGTGTGCAAAAATATATTTCTGAAAATATTAAGACTTGAACTCTTCCAATGTTTCTTTTTCCTCTTCAAATAAAGCCTTGCTGTATTTATTTCCCTGTAATGTCACTAAGTATATTTCTGAAATGTCACTGTGTATATAGTGTGTGTATGCTGCCTGTGTGTGTTTGTCTTTTCCTGTGTGCTGGCACGAGTGTGTTCTTTAGCAGTGAACTGAATGTGTCAGTGTGTGTGCTGAAGCATAAATGTGGGGCATGTGTATGTGTTCATGCATGCAGTGAATAAATTCCAAGTGTGTGTGTGTTGAAGCATACAATGTATTAATTGGACGTGTGTGTGAATTCAAATGGAGATGAAAAGTTCATACACACTCAAACAATTTTAAAAAAGCAACTTTCAGACACTGCTCTCATTTCCAACAACTGCGAGAAAAACTCAGATGTACATGGGTGGGGTTAAAATCAGTGGTGTCATTAGGCCTATTTTAGGGGGGCTGAAGCCCCCCGAGAATATTCTTAAGCCCCCCTAAATAATTTGGTGTTTTTATTATTATTATTATTATTAGGGTTCTAACCCCAAAGGTGGTGCCGGTTTATTAGGGTTCTAATCCTTTATTAGGGTTAGAATCCTAACCCTAGGGTTAAGAATCGTGCACTTTGTGATAAAAACGTGAAATTTGGTACACTTATAGCCAAAGACAGTCAAAAAAAAAATTGATATCGGGCCATCGCAAATTTTTGGACGTTGACTACCATTTCCATGTGAATTTTCTTTTGTGTGTTGATTATAATATGATATTGATTATATACATTTATTTACCTCTTTGGAGTTTGCACATGAATGATACAAATACATTTCAAGATGACCGCCATGACTGGTTTGAAAATCATTACCGCTTCAAAGTTACATGGATTCCTGTGATATGAATGATAATGGGGTCACACATTTTTATGATTGGGAATTCGGGTGGCAACTTTAGTATTTAGCCTATTTGGAAGCTCACAATGCAAGATAGGACTAACTGGCAATAATAACTGTCCAAACATGGGGTCAATTGTGGAAGACTCTCAGCAATCCCCTTCACAGTAACAGAGAGCTGTGCAGTCTAAGGCAGCTTTTTTGGACTTACACTGCTTGGCACAACCCTTCTTACATTTGTAGGAGGTAAGTTCATAGCTGGACTTGCCTGGATCAGGCATCAGGCATGTCCATAATGACCCTCAGATGCCTTTGACTAGCCCCATCTACAAGGAGAAGGAAGCTCTGGTGTTGACACCACCATCTGACCCCATACATGGCTTCCTTGATAGACCTCCCTCTTAAAGGGATAGTTCGGGTTTTTTGAAGTGGGGTTATATATAGTACATATCTATAGTCGATCTGTTCCCTACCGTAATCACCGATCAGCGCAGCCTCAGTTTGGAGGAGTAGAGAGCCGCTCCAGCCAGACGCTCAGCTTTGTACTGCAGTGAACGGGGTCCAGAGAAAAAGCGAAATAAACCACCTAAATCAAGGCTCACCTAAAAAAATCTATATCAGTTCAAGTATACGTTGTCTAGGTAAAATTCACGCCGCTTTACATCACCGTCAGACTGCGCTATTCTTTTGGCACTACATTTTCTCAACCGCAGAACCCCTGTATCTCTACGCACTAGCGTAACTGGGCAACAGCTGATCTGTGAGCGGTGAAATACAGTGCGAGGCCCAGCTGCTTGACGAGAGGTTTACTTTTGATAAAAACGAAACTTAACTCTCCATATCCCTCCGCATTAGCGCTCATGCGTAGAGATACGGGGGTTCTGCGGTTGAGAAAATGTAGTGCCAAAAGGAAGCGCGGTCTGACGGCGATGTAAAGCGGTGTGAATTTTACCTAGACAACATACACTTGAACTGTTATAGATTTGTTAAGGTGAGCCTTGTTTTAGGTGGTTAATTTCGCTTTTTCTCTGGACCCCGTTCACTGCAGTACAAAGCTGAGCGTCTGGCTGGAGCGGCTCTCCACTTCTCCACACTGAGGCTACGCTGATCGGTGATTATGGTAGGGAACAGACCGGCTAAAGATATGTACTTTATATGACCCCACTTCAAAAAACCTGAACTATCACTTTAACATGCTCCTTTAGGGCAGCCTTTGTTGGAGGGATTGACTGCACATTGTGCCTCTTTGCAAATAACTTCCTCCTAGCTTGGTCTATGTCTGTGGATGTGCTGGTTTGATCATAGAGCTCGATTACAAAACCTTTCAGTAGTTGCCATTACCTCCTGTAGGATGTCATGTGGGGCAGAAGACAAATCTAATAGGGCATTTGTAAGCTCTGGAAAGACAGCCCACACAGCCCGTGCAGACTTGTTCCCATGCCCAGCAAAGCTTGAGACTGTGTCACAGCCAGTCAAAGCATGAAACACTGGAGGGGCACGTACCTTCTCAGGCCCAAGTGCAGCTGAGATTTCATGGGCTGCTAGGTATCGTAAACTCTTTCCAGTACCAAATGCCAACCAAAGCTCATCTCCTGCCTTTAGACCTTGAGCTGCTGCCACAGCTGGAACCACAACATCGGTATCAACAGTTTGGATCACAATTTTCTAGTGACCATTTTGTACTGCATGGGCCACAAGTCATAACATGTGAGTGTCAGCTTCCTCATGTGTGCATGGATAAACTAAGGACAGATCAGCAAGGGGTGGCTTGCTGAGGACAGCAGTCCACCATTTGAAATGTGGTATTAGCATGTTAGCACGTTTACTATTTATGTTGAAAAGGGTGTTAATGGGCAAATGATAATATGGGTTTTTCTAAAATAAGTTTCATGTATGTATTTTCAATCCTAGATAAAGCAGACATGGTTCTGCGGTATCTTCCTTCTCAGTAGTCTTATATTAACAGCAATCCACCATTTAGAACGTGGTATTAGCATCTTAGCACGTTAACTATTTATGTGGTACAGGGTGTCAATGGGTGTCAATGAGTTTTTCTTAAATAAGTTTTATTTATCTAGTTGTAAACCACGAGTCACATCTGATCTTTCCAATGAATTGAAGGACTTGAAGGTGACATCAACATGTCACTATTTTTGAGACTTCGGTATTTGTGAAGTTTAAGGAAAAGACTGAAATGAAAGTGAAACTCTCGTCTAGACTTTTTTTTTGCGAATGTATATGAGTCAAACTTTTGTGTAAAAGCATAATTACGATGAAAGTGACACTTTTAAGATTGACCATATTTTCGTTTTCAGCTCAAACTCATTTTCAGTAGGAGTGCATGAGGCACTTTTACGCTAGCATCAAAATCACTATTTTTAAAACACTAAGTAGGCTCGACACAACATGAAACTTTGCTTGTAGAATCACCAGGGTCTCTATACATGAACACGAACATTGAGAACACTGTTTGTGTACACAGAGTTTATTAAAAAGAGAGTTTTTGAACAACTCACATTAGCAGTAGCTTCTCCTCTAGCCGTCATCCAGGTGTACTCGGGTATCGATACGTCTGGGTAGAGCGTATGTAGTTTAGTTGAGCTATGTGTAGACGCCCTGGATATACTACGAGCAAAGTTTCATGTTGTGTCGAGCCGTCTTAGTGTTTTAAAAATAGTGATTTTAATGCTAGCGTAAATGTGCCCCATGCACTCCCGTTGGCCGAAAACAAAAATACTGTCAATCTTAAAATTGGCTTTTTCGTCGTAATTATGCTTCTACACAAAGGTTTGACTCATATACATTCACAAAAAAACCTAGGTTGCATTTTGGCGAGAGTTTCACTTTAAACTAAATTCCCTTTAGCTAATTTTAAATAGCACCGCTTACATTTGTGTGTGATATCTGCAAGTAAATGGTGGCCATCTTGAATGTGAGAACAAAGGAAGATTCTGGGCTTATAATACGTTACAGATTTTATTTCTGCATGATACAATGTATTATTTATGGAGACTGACCATATGATATGCAATATACGAAACTTTTACAATTACAATGTTCATGCTGATCGTGGCAATCATCGTGAATTTTTATCGATTTATATGTATTCTTCATGTATAAACTTCCTTAAACTAGGTATGGTAAATACATTTAACTAACAAGATCACCAACATCATATTTTATACCATGCAAATAAGAAAATTGATCTGAATATTGCTGTCAGTGGCCACCATGGCCGCCATGTTGAAAATTCACGAATTTGGTAAACGGTTTCGGGGGATGAAAAGACACATTTCTACTATAAATACGCCAGATTGGTCAAAAAGCATAACCGCCACGGAACCAATGTATTTTTGCAATGGGCGGGGCTTAGAAATGATTGGCCACAACACCCACACCCTTTGCCCTATCATCACAAAACTTGGTGGGTAGGTCCACAAGTGTACTGGGAATCTGCCTACCAAAGCACCTATAGGGGGCACTATAAATGCTGTACATGCGTATCTCAAAGACAATCGGACGAAAATTCACCAAATGTGGTATGCATGCTCTAGGGGCGAGTATTAACTAACATCTTGAGTGCCATGTTGATAGGTGAAAGTGTGTGTGGCCTATTCGTCATTAACCATCATTGTGTGCGTTTTATTAATTTACGACAAGCTGGAAGGACCTAGAGACACGAAACTTAGTACGTTGAGTATAAATGACGTCCAAATGCTGCTCCAAAAATTTGATCCCAATCCGTCAGATGGGGGCGCTACAACATAGGGTGTGAACTTCGAAAGGCTCTCCCTGCCAAGCCATAAGTGCTATTGACTTGAGATTTTTCATACACGTCCTCCTGATAGTCCTCTACAAAAAAGTCTCTTGCACCACGAAAGCCTCTATTACAGATTTTTTGCTAATTTGCATAACGTTAAAAACAGTAAAATGAATAGAACTTTTGAAAGATTGACTCTATCAACACCAAATTTGGTACACAGCTTCGGGGGATAAAAAGACAAATTTCTACTATAAATGAGCCACATTGGTCAAAAAACATGGCCGCAAAGGACCCATGTATTTTTGCAATGGGCGGGGCTTAGAAATGATTGGCCATAACTCCCACACCCTTTGTCCTATCATCACAAAACTTAAGGGGTAGGTTCAAAACAGGACTGGGAATCTGTCTATTATAGCATGTTGAGCTCAACCTATAGGGGGCACTATAAATGCCATTGGCATGTAGCTGAAAACCCAATTTGGAGGAATCTGGGGCTTATCATGGCTATGTGTTGCACAGATCTTTGAGGAACACGGCGGTCGATGTCATCGACTGCGGGGGATGAGGGTCAGGGTGGCCAGTTTGGGGCGAAAGAGGTTTATTTATTTTTTGTATTTTTTATTTTTAAAAGTGCCAACAAATTCAACATAAAGTGGCCAGAATATGAGTTTAAATAAATAATCCAGTAAAAATCCAGTCCACGTTTTCCCTGAGATCTTGCTTGCACTCGGTACCTGCAGCCTGTGTACCTTGAAGCACACAGAGCGACTAGAACAGCATGAGGAGAAGAACGTGAATGAAGAAGAATGGATATAAAAACGTAAGTAAGTATTCATCACTGCTGGTAGTAACAATTAGTCAGCTCCAACCCCAGCTAACACCAGAAAGTCCCATGTAATTAATGAACCGAGTGCTCCCTGTTTGACAAATAAAAACCTAGCTTGCACACTATAGACAATCTCTGCACACGTCTCACCTTTGTTGTTTCGCGGTCAAAAGTTACATTCCATCTCTAAAGGAACGCTGCTACTTAGCTAGCTAGTTAGGCTGAAATGCATTGTGAAGGCCCTGGTTCTTTAAAGAGTTAAGTGTGCACTCTTTTTACCATATACTATCTTTGGGCTGACTTCCTTCCGGAGTATCAGCTGTGTTTCTCACTTTACGCATGGATGCACACCGTGAAACAAGAGCTGAGCTCATTCACGTATGATTATCATCAGTGGATGATAATAATAATAATACACTAATGATAATCACTCCACCACCCCTATTGACCTGTAGGAGTCAGGGCAGAGGAGCACAGGGAGTGAGAGGGGAGAGACCTCTACTGGAAAGGTGAGTCTAAAGGATTTCACAGGATAGTCATTGTGATGCAGACAGTCTTGGAATTTGATGGAACTCAGTATGAATATGAAATATGAAACATTTCAGTCAAGGTGCACCATATAAGACTTATTTAACTTGAGCTTTTATTGAGGAGAGTAATGATTAGAAAGTGGAGAAAGCCAAGATATATATATAAAAGCCAAATTAGCCTGACACAAATATTTTCAAGAGTATCTTAATATTACTTTAACTCAAGAAATTAAGTAATATTTTTCAGGGCTTGAAATTACAACCATTTTAGTCACATATGTGCCCAAAATGTAGTCTGTACGACTTCAAAATATTTCGGAGCAAACAATTATAAGCTGTAAACATAATGTTACTGTGCAAACCTGTGTTTGTTCTTAAACTGTATTAAAAAAACAGACTAAAATAATAATAATAAATAATTTCTCAGTCTTTGTTCGCTGTTTGTGAAATTTTGTGCTTGCGTGCTACGTTCGCTCACATCCCATGCGTCTCTCAGGGGCTACGCCTCCCCTGTCCTTAAAACCTAGAGACGCCCCTGTTTAAAATGTTTAAGAAATAATACTTTATGACGTATTTATATTTCTGTGGATCTACTGAAAGGCCCAGTGATGTCCGATGTCTGTTCAAAACTTTGGTCCAGAGCAAGATATCTTGACATTTACATTTCATTCTAGATGTTATTAATACCCTCATTGGCTGGCTTCAGGATAATGGTTTGTTTGACAGAGGATGTCTTGGTGACTATCTGACACATAACCTTGGACTTGAATTATGTCCAAATGATGGAGTCTAATTTGAGTAAGGTCCTGCAGAGGATTCATGTGTCAGTACATCAGCATGTGATCCAAGCAGACTCTATCAGCTCTGACCACGTGTTGCATTATAATCATCACTGGAAATTGGAGACAAGATGGAGATTCACAAATAATGTCTCCTCTCCCTGCCTGTTCTGAACCTCCAGACACCCAGAGTCTGCTAACAAAAGTATTGCCAAGTATGAAGGACAGCCAGTAACTATGTCAACACACAAATTAATCATTCTTATGAGGCAAAGTCAAACAATACTTGACGATCATAAACAAACACTTTACAACAATACAGCAGCATGTTAAACTGGAATATGTTTATAGTTTTTGTTATATTGATATCATGTATTGTTGTTCTTATAGTGTGTATATTATAAACCACATATTGCAACTTATTTAAAGCACTGCTGTAATTTTCCAGGTGATATGTGAAAATGAATGAACATTTTGTGTTCAATTCATACATCTTTATTCATGCCTATATTCATAATACACTATGTAGGCTATTACTTCAAGTTTTTTGTGTGAAATGAAGGATCATCTTTGGCATCTGAAATAAACCAAATACACCAGTCAGGACATCAAGTTTTTATTGCTATATTTGTTAAAGACTGAGCAGAAGTAAAAGTTTTTCTCCATCAGTATAGTACAGACATCATAGCTTCCTATTTTTACATCATTGGGGGTGTTTATAGGGATTACTGGTTGCACCACTGGACCACTGGATTATTTTTGCACATATAAAACTGGGTGTGGATATTCCTTTATTCTAAGAAGCATGGCAAAGCAGACGTGGAAGATTCTGCATTGATGCAGTTGCTCTCTTCCTTTGAATTGTGAGTGAACATTAGGATAACATTACTTACTGTATTTTTGGAGATATGGCAGCGAGGGGCAGCAGTGATAGACACATCCAGGATTTTGAAAGCGGATATTTTGGGGTACATTTCAGACTTACAGGGAAGCATGACCTGGACAAGATTCACACTGTGTGTTGAATCTGCCTCACAACAAATACTAACCAGCAGCTGTTTCTAAATGTCTGCTGCCATAAAGCTAATCAGCTAAGACCCAAATGGGCACTATTTTGGAGAAACTCAGAATTTCCATTTACAATATTAATGAGGTAATAATACAAACCAAGAAATATTTATCTTTTCTATACCTGAATAAACAAGAACACTGTTTGAAGCTAGAAAGGCATACACAAAGTAAAACAGTATGAAATTGAGACCCTGTGTCACAGACAGACAGGGGCTCCTCTGTCATGGAGACTGATTATGCTTTCCTTCAATGTATGGACAGTTTCATACATTAACCCTAACCCTAGCCTAATAATAAACCAGTGTTGCATTGAACTGCAGCTTCTAAACCTCAGTATTATGATGATGTGAATAAACTCATTTATTGTTGTTTATTTGTTGACACAAAATAAATAGCAGTTACATATCACTCACAGCTACACAGGATACACAGCTAAGTAGCTAGCTTTCTATAAGTACTTTGTTTATTAATTTTACATTGATCAATCTACATGTTGTGTAATTATGGCCTGAAAATGTTTTCGTGCGCGCTGTGCACGCACACATACTGCCCTTTTCTGACTTTGAGCCCCTGCCTATGGAGCCAGAACAGTGACATTAAAATTTGGCATCCAAAGAAAAAATTGGCATTGAAAACAAAACCAGTATTGAAAAAGGAAACATTGGCATTGAAACATTTGTATTGAAAACAGTTGTATTGGCATTGAAACAAGTTTTGGCACTGAAAAAAGAAACTAGTTAAA
>CAEMYA010000646.1:91184-116520 GCA_903131615.1 Diplodus sargus | reverse complement strand
TGTCACTGAAAAAAAAGTGACATGAAGAAAAAATCTAAAGATTGTCATTGAAAAATACAAAAAAATCCCAATAAAATAAAATAATAAGATTTTCAGATTTTAATTATTTTAACTAGTTTCTTTTTTTCAGTGCCAAAACTTGTTTCAATGCCAATACAACTGTTTTCAATACAAATGTTTCAATGCCAATGTTTCCTTTTTCAATATGCCAAATTTTAATGTCACTGTTCTGGCTCCATACCTGCCCCTCTATAATCATGTGCACGTCCCTGCTTGTGCAAATTGACCACAGGATAATTTGCGTTTCTTCCTGCCAAACTACCAGATTACTCTGTGTAGCCTTTTCAGGGCTGCCATAAGTCCTCTTCGCGAACACCAAGCACACGGTTCAGGATTTAAGACTCTTTTATTTGCTCAACCACCTCTGACACAAAAACACAGTTACGGGGCCCAAACGCGGTTTGTGCGTCTCATCCTGCAGTTCCTCCTGCAGTTTGCGTCTCCCCTGCATGTCCCATCTGACGTCCAGCATGCTACGGCATATAAAGGGAGAGAGTCATTAGTTACTCACTGCTGCAGTCAGGTTGATGATAATTCTTTGCTCACTGTCACTATGAGCGATTTCGAGCAGAGATCTGCCAGAGAGTCACTTCTGTAGAGGGGCGAGGATACCTGCATAGAGTGCCCACATGCCGTGATTGTCTAGTGATCGCACAGTAATTGAGAAAGCAAAACAATACAGGCCCACTTAAACCAGAACAGAATACAGAACAGTACAGCCCTGTTCTGCAGCACAAGGTTCCAAAATCCAAAAATGTGCTGATAAAAACTAATCATATAAAAATGTATGCAAACATGCATTTTTGTATTAATATGTTAAAAATGGAAATAATCCTTGTCTGCTTGATGGTGACTGATATTAGATGTCAGTATCTCTAACCAGCACATAGAATATTAAAGACCAGTGCTCACAACACCCTGTCAGTGAGAAGAAGGATAGAGAGAGTATCAGGATCATTAATAACATTTACTCATTATTATAACAAAATACTGTGTGTATCACCTTTCCTTCAAAACGCATTAACTGTTGCAAATAAGTTGTATACAAACATCATTTCTAGGAGAAAGGCTAGCCAGGGAACCCACAAGGTCAACAGGTACAAAGAGTAAACAGGGCTGGCCGGACTGTCAGCAGGGACGTTTCCGTCTTTATGGGGGCCCTATTTTGCCAAACTACGATGGATAGACTCCTAACCCTTTTAGTGATCCACAAAGATGCAACAATTTATTACATTTTAAGAGGAAAACAGGCTAGAGTCATGAAAACCTCTCTCAAATTAAATTCAAACATCTTAAGTTGACCCACCCAAGCAAGTTGAACTGATATAAAATGATAATACAATGGGGATCCTCTATAGCTTGAAAACTTTCAGTTTTGCACCTGTGGGCCGCGAGGGCTGCCGGACTGCATAGGTTATCAACTGAAGACACCAGAGAAAAGCTGTTATCAGTGAGACGCTCAGTTTAAATGCAGCCTCCGACCACATGGTGGCGGTAATGCGTCAGTAAGTTGTTTAAGAAGCTTATAGAAGAACAGAAGAAGACATTCAGCTTGCCGCTCACCTGTAGCAAAATTGATGGAGAAGTTTTTAAAACGAAAAAATTAAGACAACAGTGGTGTTGACTAAAAGACTAACATTTTGCGCTGAGGCGTTCTTCCGTTCGAGTCCGCCACAATATGTTAACAAAAGTACATTAAGAATCTTCACAGTTATCACGTTTAATCATGTGATTTTATTATTTATTAAGCTTTATTAAGATATACAATGTTAAACTGTAAGTGGATTTGGTTAATTATTGAATACAAATCAAACCAAGAGTGAGATCAATTAAACCTAAACACAGTATTGGGGAGGGTTAGGGTTACATGTACTTGAACTTCATAGCTTAACTATAATTTACTGTAACTTGCTGGTAGTTAAACTACTTTCTACTATTTTGTGCTGTGTCAAGTAATTCAACTACTTTTTGGGTCATTTTTTTGGAGTTTACCTAACAGGAAATATATATTTTTTTTATAATATACATTTTATTTTTTATTCTTTTTTTAAAGTACATCACTGGTGTCCCAGCCAGTGCAACATGTGAGCGGCTTTTTAGTGTTGGTAAAGATGTTTTTAGTGCCAAACAGAACCGGCTGTCTGATAAAAACTTTGAGAGACCGCTCATGCGTCGTGTCAACAAGCGATTCTGCCCTGGCATCTAGTTCTAGTGAATCAGTGTTAGTGCCTCTGAAGTTCCTGTGATGTTGACCAAAAATATCATCTTTTGTTCTTTAAAAAAATTAAATTTAGTTTAGAGGCATATTTGTATGTATGTGAATTTTTGTAGGCTATTATATTTTGTTTCTTATACACCATGTGTTGATTTATTTAACGCTGAGTTATGATGAGTATAAGTAGTTGCTAAAGCTGCTTTTTTTAGCAGTAGTTGTACAAACTACATTTCTCCAGAGGTAGAAATGTAGTTCAAACCACTGCCAGGCTGAACTACATGTAGTTTTACAAGCTATGCTTGCAAAGTAGCTTCCCCAACACTGCATATACAGTGTTAATATTTATTGGGCCCCGGGCCACTCTGCACTGAAAAAATTGGGCCTCAAGGTCGAAAAGGTTAAGAACCCCTGCTCTATAGGTCAATAAATGAAAGTGATGCAGTGTTCCTCAAAAATGTTTATTTTGATTTGTATTCTTTCTTTGAGAATAACTTGCAGCAAAAGCAGTACAGGGCATCATTCTTTTTTTGAGTAGCTAAACCAGGTCTGCTTGATCTTTTCCTCATTAATTAATGTTCTGTAGAAATAATGATGACGCAAACTTCTACCATTTTCTCTCTTTGGAAATGTGAAATTTGGGCCAACCTGAAACGGTCCTCTACCTCAGTGGTTCCCAACCTGGGGTCCGCCAGAGATCACAGGGGAGGCGCACGGCTTTGTCTGCTCTGAGGTTGTGAGGTTAAAGCTATATTTGTGCAACCCTCTGAGGTCGATTGACCCGCCGGCACATCAAAATCACATAACCAATTTAAGATGACGTAGCGAGACGGAGCCTCAGTGAGTCTCAGTCCGACTTGTGTGTTGGAGCAGCCTTCAAACTGTGTACCAGTTTTTAAAATTGTGTTGATAGGCCAAGTAAAACCAGACTTGTGATAAATAATGTACGGCACGCTCTTTCATTAACATTACCATCACGTTTGCTGCACATTTGGTGCAGGAAGAGACGATAAAAACGAGCTTTTCTCACAAAAGTGTACGCAAGCAAGTTTGCGTTCGAAATAAACATGTTCCTATTGGTGGAAAAAGGCACCACACCAGCCAATCACAAAATTATATGGCAAACCATGTGATCTGGTTGCTGAGGAACAGGGGGAAGTTGTGGGAGGGACCGACAGTGATAGAGATAGCGAGTTTTGACAGTTGAGAGATTTGTGACATTTAGTGTGTTTGGAGTGTATAATTAGTGTGTTATGTAGTGTTTGGTGTAGTGTGTTAAGTGTGTAGTGGAGTCGGGTTTTTTCGTTTAATGAGTCAAAACAACGAGGAGACTGCTGAATGTGGAGCAGGCAGTGCCTGAGCCTGAGGCATTGTCTGCATTTAAATGTGAATAGTTACATATAACTTTGTACATTTCAAAAACGTATACACAAGTTTAGCAAACAATTTATATTTGCATTACAAGTAATAAAAATGGTTCGTTAAACATATTTGTGGTTTTCACAGTAAAAAATCTAACTTTTTCCTACTTTGATTTTATGTTTTTTGTGATTTTAGGTCCATTGTGTTAATACAGTATGTCAAAATGAAAAAATAACTGTACAGTCACACATGTGAGGTTGTGCTGAAAATACTGACACCAAACAAGGCAAGATAAATAGTTTTTAAGGTGAAATATAATGGTAAAATCAAAAATAGTTCAATTATCAATTATACCCTTGACTTCATAAAATCGCCTATTCTGGTTGTTACGTTCCTTTGTTATTGTCCAGGGGGAACAGGAACAGGAACAGCAACACGACAAACCAAGGATTTAAACAAGACAAAGTTGATGGGTAAAGAAAAATGTTTAATGACGCTGAACTTAAACTCACAGCTTGGTTTACAAAGTGCAGGGGAGGAAGGGAGGGAGGTGGAGTGCCAAAGAAATGAAATCAATGAAACAAAACAAGGCCTATACTAATTCTTTGTCACCAAACAAAAACCCTGTCTTCTCAACAAACAACTGCCAAAATGGTACACGGGTGGCAATGTTCCATTGCTAACCTAGTGTATTTATACAGTAGTTGACTAGGTGATGACCAGGCTTGGGGAGTAACGGACTACATGTAACGGCGTTACGTAATTAGGATACAAAAAAACAGTAACTGTATTCCGTTACAGTTACAGAAAAAAAAGATGTAATCAGATTACAGATACATCTGGAAAAAAAATGGGATTATTAGTTGGATTACAATTAAAATATATGATGATAAATGATGAATGAATGAATTATTCTAACACTTGCCAATGCGGCAATGCCGTATGCACGCGCGCACACATTACCACAGTTCACGACAAGTCAGTCACAGCGACGCTCTGCTCTCAAGTGAAGCCAGACGACTCATTACTGCCTCGAGCGCTGGAGAAAAAAATGTTTTCACTGCGTAGAAATTTCGCCATGACTTTGGGGGGGAACAACATCACTGTACAGTGCAAGCCAGCTGTGCACACACTCTTATTGTCCAAGGACTCCACATCTAATGTAAAGAAACATTTAATGGTAAGCGAAACTGCGAACGTTAGCTAGCTACGCAGAAATTCTGTTAGCTAAAGTTAACATGAGTTAGCCTGCTAACCAGGCTCGGGCTGTCAGTTACTACTACTACTACTACACTGTTACTACTACTACTGCTGCTGCTGCTGCTGCTGCTACTACTACTACTAGTAAATGACCACAGAAGTTTTTATTTCTGATAATTTAACATGCTGTAGTACGAAGGCTCGTTTTGGATCGCTCCTGTTTGCCCTGTTAAAATGAAGACATTACATTGTTAATACAAACTCAAGACTTCCTGTGTCTGTCTCAAATTAAAAGTCCTCTAGCATAAATACCCCAGTAGGCTTTTATTGTGAAACATTTGCACGGACTTCATCGTGGAAACCTCGTTGACTTGCGAGGGCTCCATAGGTCGTTGAAATGTAGCTACTGCCACCTTGTGGGGCTTGTACGTTACAAAATTGCATGAAACACCTGCAGTGACTGAAATGCGTCACTAACACACATCTTATGGATATTTCTTCTTTCTTGTCTTTATTTGCATTTGTATTGAGGTAATCCAAAAGTAACTTAAAGTAATCAAGTTACATTACTTTAATATTGTGGTACTTGGATTACGTTACTGACTACATTTTTTAACAGGTAATTAGTAACTGTAACGGACTACATTTTTAAAGTAACCCTCCCAACCCTGGTGATGACATATATAGGGTAGCCCAGACTTACCTAACTCCCTTCCCCACCACCTCTTTTATCCAACACAAAAACCAAATCTGCCAGAGATTCTGTCATGTGCAATCAAAATACAAGAATGAGAGAGAGGGAGAGCTCCTCAGCAGGCTCCCTTTTATTGGGCCTCCAGTCAGGTGATTGGCCATGGCAGAAATTAAGGCCAAAGGAGGCAGTGGCTTCATGTCCTCTCAGGTGCAGCTCATCCAGATCAGCACCTGGTGGAAAACTAGGGGAGGGAGAGACAGAGAAGAGAGCAAGAAAAACAACAAACCTGATGCCCCTGCTGGGCATGTAACACTGGTCATTATTTTATTCTTTTAGTGTATGCGGGTTGTGGTTGGGGGAGCCCTGGCTTGTCTTGGACACAGGCAAGGGGGGCTTCAAGGAAAAAAGTTTGGGAACCACTGCTCTACCTAGTAAATCTGCCCTGGATGAATCTAAGGTAACTGATCTCTGACAACTATTGTCTGTGTGTGTAATGCTGCTGCTACTCTGTAATTTCCCAGCTTGGGATGAATAAAGTATATCTATCTATCTATCTATCTATCTATCTATCAGCTCCCACTGGACGAGGATACAGCAGACATGACAGACATCTGCCTAACAACACACCCTCTCTCCCAAATGTAATGCCAACACGCCGCATATAACACCAAATGGCTCTGACTGTCAGGGTGTCTCACCAGAGTCTTCAAGGCGCAAAGTGTCAGCACTTGCCAGAAACCATTTTACATCCTGTCATGTGTGCTGATACACCTTAAAAACCAGGCCATCAACATCAGAAGCACGAATATAGAGGTCAACTATAAAAGTATCAAAACCCATATTAACTTTTTTTTGTTAGGTGGCGATATCTAGTGGCCATAGTAAAGGCAAAGGGAATACTTCCTTGACTTCCTTTTATAAAGAGGGACAAAGTCCATATAAGGAGGAGGTTAGGTTGGAGAGTTGGGTTAAACATGCACAGAAAGGAGACCACAACTTCAGATATGTAACTGAAGTTAGATATGCAATGTAAGTATGTTCCTAACTGAAATTACAGAGGTGTCATAGTTATTTTAACCCAAACCATGGTCTATCCCTAATCCTAACCAAGTGCTTGTCTTGACTATACTTAGCCAAACTGCATAGATATGACAAAGGGTGTGGCCGGTCGCTGCTGCAACAGTGATGATGTTGTTACGTGAGTCACTCACAATTGAACCATTAAGTCGTACAGGAATAAGGATGTGTTGTTAAAGACCAGAGCCCTGGGAGTGGAAAAATGGAAGCGCTGTAGCTCAACATAACTTAATCACAAGCTCTGGGGAACACTATCCATGAAATGTCATCAATGTCCACTGAATAAAAGCATCAACTCTGCAGATGGTTGCAAAGGACAATTGCCCAGGCCAGCTCCTCCAGGCTCAGCTACCAGCAGAATCAGCCCTCAAGTTTCCTATCAAATTCCTGGTGGGGGCACACTCTCTGCTTAGGCATTGTTTGGACAAAGGCCAGGTGTGGTGGCATTTAGTATAGGGTCGTGTGGGAGGATACAGCTGGAGCATCATCGTTAAGTCTTTGAACTCCTTGATAGTGCCCAGTGTCCAGCTCCTGGCTTGGGACCAACAACTGTTCCAGGGAAGCTTTCTCTGATTCAAAATCTGGGTTTTATTTATATTTTGTTTAAAGCAACCTAAACTTTTACATTTACCCTCAAACCAACGTAAGCATTTTCACTCGTATAAAGTAACAGATAAGGATTTTCGAAGCCCTGTCTTCCAAGTGTTGAAATATACCAGACTTTCAAATGACAGTTGGACTACAAACCAACTAATGAAGCGCTTGTCAACCAGCAGATTATTGCTTCTTGCTCCTGCGACTGGCAATTTTCTGCTCGGCTGTCTCATCACTGTGCTCACTGAGGTGGCTTCAAAGCATCTTCCTCTAATTACTAATCTGTTTTAGATAAAAGCTGCACAAAACAAAAGTTTGTGTCCAACTTTTATAATTACTCATCTGACTTCAACAATGTTACTGTGAGTGAATGACCCGCCTTCACTTTAAAATGACACGGGGAGCAGAAGCGTGGAAAATGTCTATTTGACATTTAATCAATTTGTGCTGTCGAGTGGATCAGAAAAATCATCCAGTGTCCATTACATTAGTTCTATTTTAAGTACTCACGACACTGAAAACACACTGATTATTGACTGCTCACATTAAAGTTTTTTCTTTTAAAAAAGTAACCCTTGGAGCAAATAAAGAACCATTGCACAACTCAACTTAATAATGCTTACTGCAACAAAACGTAACTTCAACTAGGCCGTTTTTGATCTGCTTAACAGAATATCTTTAAACCCTAATATAGAACAAACTCATTCTGAAATTTTTTAAAGGTGATTTAAATCCAGAATTCTTACAGCATGTTTATTTGTTTGCCTATAAGTTTTTTTTCCCCTCTATATATATTTTTATCTTGGAATAAAATGGATTTATAAAACATGCTGTTATTTTATGCAGCAGTTATGGTCTGTAGTGATAGTGAAATATCTATATATCTGCATCTACACACTCACACACACACACACATACCGGTATCAAACTTACCTAATATCAAACTATATCCAAGTATTATGTATGTAGTGGGTACCTAAAACGTATTCTTTAGCCGCCCTAAATAATTTGGAGTTTTAATTAAAAAAATATATGTGTGTATATATATTATTAGTATTTTTTTTTTTTTTTTTAATTTTTTAAAGTAGCCACAAAAGTGGCCACAATATGAGTTTAAATAAATAATCATATAACCTGTCATTATTCACTTGAATATGATCATAAATCTGTCAGTTTCCCTTCTCTTCCAGAGAGAGCCCCTTCAGTGCTTCGTTATCCAATCCATTCCACTCGTTCATGTAGAGAACGCCCACATCACTGAAAATCCAGTCTATGTTTTCCCTGAGACCTTGCTTGCACTTGGTACCTGCAGCGTGTGCGTCTGTGAAGCACACAGAGCGACTAGAACAGCATGAGGAGAAGAACGTGAAGAAGAATGGATATAAGAAAGTTTTTCAAGAACGTAAGTATTCATCACTGCTGGTAGTAACAATTAGTTAGCTCCAGCCCCAGTTAACAGCAGAAAATCCCATGTAATTAATGAAACAAGTGCTCCCTGTTTGACAAATAAAAACCTAGCTTGCACACTATAGACAATCTCTGCGCATGTCTCACCTTTGTTGTTTCGCGGTCAAAAGTTAGATTACATCTCTAAAAGAACGCTGCTACTTAGCTAGCGAGTTAGTCTGAACTGCATTGTGAAGGCCCTGGTTCTTTATAGAGTTAAGTGTGCACTCTTTTTACCATATGCTATTTTTGGGTGACTTCCTTCCGGAGCATCAGCTGTGTTTCTCACTTTTCGCATGGATGCACACCGTGATAAGACAAGAGCTGAGCTCATTCACGTATGATTAACATCAGTGGATGATAATAATAATACACTAATCACTCCACCACCCCTATTGCCCTGTAGGAGTCAGGGCAGAGGAGCACAGGGAGTGAGAGGGGAGAGACCTCTACTGGAAAGGTGGGTCTAAAGGATTTCACGGGATAAAGTCATCTGTGATGCAGACAGTCTTGGAATTTGATGGAACTCAATATGAATATGAAATTTGAAACAATTTAGTCGAGATGCACCATATAAGACTATTGAGAAGAGTAATGATTAGAAAGTGGAGAAAGCCAAGCCAAATTAGCCTGACCCAAATATTTTCAAGAGTATCTTCATATTACTTTAATTCAAGAAATTAAGTAATATTTTTCAGGGCTTGAAATTACAACAATTTTAGTCACATATGTGCCCAAAATGTAATCTGTGCGACTTCAAAATATTTCGGAGCAAACAACTGTTGTGTTGTGAGCGAAAGTCATGGCACTAGCCTCTATGTTGATCAGTTATTAATTCAACTCATTGTGTTTCAATGTATCTTGAAGGGTCAGACAGAAGGAGATGCTGAGGAAGATAAAGATCAACAGGCAAGGTCAAGTAAGAGAGAGCAAGGGGATCCAGAGATGGATCAAGAGTCAGAGGAAGATCAAGTTATCACAGAGAGAGAAGGAGAGCAAACAGACCAGGAGAGTGCAAATGATGAAGCAGCTGCCGATATGCCACCCTTAAAAACATACGGCATTCTTTGATGCTTCCACCCACCATGAACTTGCAATTGTAGCCATGTTGTTTAAAAATGGTGTACTTGGCTTACTTTTGTTGTTAATGCTGTAAACAAACTGTTACTGTGCAAACCTGTGTTTGTTCTTGTACTGTATTAAAAAAAAAGACTGAAAAAAAACAACAAAATAATTTCTCAGTCTTTGTTAGCTGTTTGTGAAATTTTGTGCTAGCGCACTATGTTCGCTCACATCCTGTGCATGTCTTGGGGGCTAAGCCTCCCCTGTCCTTAAAACCTAGCGACACCCCTGCCTAAAACCCCAGACTTTGAATAGGAATAGGAAATGTGGATCTGTTAAGAGGCACAACAAAATAAGGATGATAAAGACAGAATTCAGAAAGAATTATGGCCATAATAGTTTGTGGATTATGTTGGATTTATGTTCATTCACATTTTATGTATAACCAGCAAAATATAAAGACAATGAGGTTTGGTTTGTCTGTTTTGGTGTTTTGTACTTCTTCTTTGAATGTTTGGTTGCTTTTTTTTAAATTTTATTTAATGAGTTTGATGTGGTGATCATTGTTAAGACTGAGTTATTTGTTTTGTTTATGGTGAGTAATAAGTGTATATGACATGGATCGATATACAGTACATTTGTATAAATTAAAAATTCTTGTTTGTTTCCTGTTAAGTGGAAAGAGTGACCAATATAAGTAGCCTTCAGAGCTGAACCTGTTGACAAATAAGAATGTTCATTTAAGTCCTCTCTGAAACTCTACCTCCAGTGACTTTTGTCTGTGACATGGGGTTATTTATACTTTGCCAATGCTTCGTCCTCTGCCCTATCAGAAATCCTATCGAGCGTTCGATTGTGGGAGATCTACCAATTTCCACCCAACTTTCTCTGGTGTAGGGGCCTTTTTTAAAGTCTATTTTTCATACCCGCCTACTTCTCCTAATTGGTCACTTTCATAGATTAAAGGTTCATCTATCCAATGGGAGAAAAGAGGGGTGGGTCTGCCTCACACCCCAATGAAATTAGTCTTGTGTGTGTTACTTAACTTTGCTGACGTCAGCTAAAGTGGACAGGATGGTCTCTCTAAACTTAGATAACAATGTATAATTGAGTCAGCTCCGAACCTCTGGTGTGGGCCCCTTCCTGTAGCTTATCTCTGATGCCCACCTCGGGGCTGATCAAGGCTCCTCGCCATGGAGACCATTGCCCTGTAGTATTCCCACACTTGTCTACAGGGGAGCATCTGGTTCTGTCCCATCCTGTCTTCCCACTATTCACTATTGTCTTAGAGCCCAGGATGTGCAAGAAACACACAGACACTACAGTCTCAACCTGGAGAGTAATGTGTGTCAGTATAACGGCAGGATGTCTCCTGCTTTGAAATACTAACCTTTGAACCTTGACCTTGGTGTATGTTAAACAGCTTATAATTCAGCAACAAAAGGAGATACCGAGAGAGCTCCTGACCTCAGCTATCAAGCTATTTGTTTGTACAGCCAACAAGTGGAGGCGCTGTCAAACCTTGATAATAGGGGTGGGGGAAAAAATCGATTCACATAAGAATCGTGATTCTAATCATCCACAATTCTGAATCTTCAAAAATCGATTTTTTATTAACGTTCCCCCGTCTCTCTGTGCGCCCCCACGGGCTTCCGTACACAGCGTTGCAGCAAGCTTGGGGAAAGAAAGACAAGGAATTTGTCTTCAAAATAAGAGCTTGACATTGGACACCATTGGAGTTTAGAACGGGGTTCTTAGCGGGGGGCTTTTAATTTGAAAGTAGCGACCGCTCCTAGCTTGCTGCTACAACAACAAGCTAACAGCGAAGACAGCTTGGTCTCAGCAGCTGTCCAGTTGCTCATCTTGACGTCCGCAGATAAAGTGATGGACTGCCTGCTGCGATCAGCTGTTTCCTGGTTTTAAAACTCCTCAGCTGTGGGTCGCACAACAGTGCAGGTCATCCACACCTCTGCCCAGCTCACGCAATTTCCGGCATATCGACGTCTCGGATTTAGATCGGAATGGAGTTGGATAAAGTGTACCCTCCGAGGTGGCAAATTGGCGGACCAGGACAGACCCCTTATTTACCGGCTTCTGTCTAAAGCCACGGACCGAGCCGCAAAATGGATGGTCAAATTGGCGGCTTGCTGCCCAGTATATAAGCGGCTATTAACTATGCAAAGAAGGGCAGCCATGCACTGCAGGCACACTGTCAAACAGAAGTGCACAAAAAGAAGGTGCAGATCATAACATCCACACAGTGTAGCCAGCACCTTCCTTCCAAGCAGAGAGACAGCAACTTTTTCAAAACCCATATTCATCTAGTCAAAACACACTTTATATATATATATATATATATATATATATATATATATATACCTTGAACTTATTCTTGTAGTCACTGAGAGTTGAGACTTACTTCTGGAAGAAAGGGGCAGCTGGCCTAAGCTTTTCGAATCGAATCGAATCGTGAGACACCCAAAGATTCACATCCCTACTTGATAAATATAGTTAAAATTGATTTTCACTCATTAACAACTACATATTTCAAATCTGACTGCACTAATGTGATAATATCCCCTATGACTCCTCACTCTTAACTCAGTTTTTTCCACTTCCACTTATAGGAAAAACAGTAATACCTATAAAAACTACAAGTCCCTTGCGGCGCATTCGCACAGGATAAGCGAGGTCTGTGTTTTAACTTGAATTTACTGACATTATCCTCCAGGTCAATCGCACCGGAGCCCTTGTTGGAGCAGCACAACAGTTAGATATGGATATTTTTAATATAATAACTGGTGAGCCTGTTGAAAGATGGAAAAGTGTTCTTTACCGCATGCTGCCATGCATGTAATCCATCTAATCATCTTTCGAGATTTCGCTCTTCTGATGAGCCTCCTCAATTTGCACCCAAAATGCTGTCAAAACTTTCATTTATAATTGCCAACGCAGCCTCCGTAATTCTCCACTGGGAAAAAGGCAGAAAAAGGGCGTGGAAAACACAAAAAACCTTAAGAAAAAACAACAAACGACCCCAAATCACAGAGATGCCGATTCGCACGGGACTAATATTATCACATGACCTCTGTGTTTGGTGAAATATGGGAGGTCATTTGCGGTGGAATTTTTACTTTACAGACATGGCAGATTCGCACGGGATTAAGATCGCAGACGACCTCCGCAATTATTACAAATTACTGGAGGTCCCCAGGTTATACTAGTCCTGTGCGAAATGTAAATCGGAAAAAGTTGCATTCAATCAATACACAAACTGTCTTTGACGCATGTTACAATATACTGGCAAAATTAATTCTCCTCATGAATACATTTCTTTATCCAATATCTTTTCATAGGCTTTGTCAATGGGCTGCCCTGTCACTCAACAACCAATCACCGTTGTTACCGCTTCTCAGTGCGTCCTTATAAAATGACGTCATCCATAGCAACAGAGAGTTACTTCTAGTTTAGGAGTTCGCTGTTTTCATAAGTAAAAGTAGGTCTCAGTGGCTTTGTGAATTACTTTTAAGAAACGACTCCTCCGTAAAGACTTTTAGTCCGATTTAGGAGTTCTCCTAACGTTAAGATAAAAGTCTTTGTGAATATGGGCCCAGGACTGGAAGTTGTAGTTTTATTGGTGTATGGTTGTAATTACAGTTACAAAAAGATATAGCAACAATATATCATATCTGGTACAACCAAAATAGTAATGATAGTGCATGATGATGATGCACACAGGTGGTTTATTAAAAATGAATGATTTATGTAAATAGTAATGACAAGAAAATGTAATATCTAATATTTCATAGTTCATTAAAGTTTATGTAATTATATACTTTATGAGAAAGTTGAGAAGGTCATTCAGGGCCATGGTGCCATAATTGTATGCAACATACAACATAACATAAATCACACAGTTTGTACCGTATTTTTTGTGGATTTTTTTGGCAATATTTTAGCAATAACTTATGTAACTATTTCTTAATAAATAAGAGTTGTAGTTTAATACACACAAACTTTCTGGCTGCCTGAAGTAATCTGATACACATACACTTTGATAGACATATTCACCTGTCTCTGTTTCTCTCACTGTGTGTGTGTGAGTGAGAGGGAGAGTAAACGAGAGAGAAAGAGAGAGAGAGTAAATGAAGTGTAAACGATATTCTCTCCAGACTATCGCTACTAAAATGGAATTTGCACTTTATGAAACCATCGGCGTACATACAAGTGTGACACACACACGCGCGCGCACACACACACACACACACACACACACACACCTCACAGCTTTTAAAGGTGTCATTTGTCTGCTTCAGTAACTGAGCTTAAAATTCACCCTGACAGCTCCCTGAAAAGAGACAGAAAGGAGTCTTTGTCAAGAGAGAAAGAAAAAAAGAAGATCCACAGTTCATTTATTTTTTAGATATATGCTCTAGAGAGAAGGAGAAATAGACAGGAAAGAGATATGATGATTGCTGGGCACATACTATCACCTCCTGGTCATAAGAGGAATAACAGGGCTGTGGTGTGTGTGTCAGTATGAGTATGTGGTTGAGTTGTGTGTGAACCAGTACCAGATGCTCTAATTTTCACCTCCAAAGCTGTTAGTCTATTATCATGATAGAGATGGTGGTGTGTGTGTGTATGTAAATGTATGACTCATGTTGTGAGGACATACATCTGTTTACATTGTCACATTGTTTGAACTTTTGGCAACAAAAGTTCACAGAAATTAAATCGTTAAACTTTCCAACATTTACATGTTTTCAGTTTGTATGTGTGTGTGTGTGTGTGTGTGTGTGTGGTAACGATAAATTACATTTGTCCTCCATTAGGGGTTCATTGAAATTTACACAAGGTTGCATATGAAAGGTCATTTTTTAGGGCCTCTGTGAATAAGTAAAGCCTGATTTATGCTTCTGCGTCGCTGCGACGGCGTAGCTACGCCGACGACGCAGACCCCTACGCGGACCCTACGCCGTAGCCTGACGCGCGCCTCCAAAAAATCCTGACTACGCGTCACGTCGACGCGTCGAGACGCGAACGGCAAGGACTGTGATTGGTCCGCTCAGCAGTTTTTCCGGTCAACAGTATAACAACACCGCCAATTTGAAAGTTTTTGTGGTACGAGCGGCAACTACTTGAAAACCTGTTGTGTGCTCAAGTTCTGTCCATTCAAACTTAATCTGTCAAACAGCAGCTTGGATTAGCGACACGCAAACGTCAACACGCAACAATCAGAGACACACAAACAGACACACAAAGCTGCGGACTGGTTCGCACGGCCAGTTAAAGACAGCGTGAATGCCATTTAATTCAACTAACAGCGAAGTAAAGTGAGAAACTTCTCGGTCAGACTGACAGACAGCTGTTAGCTCCTTTAGCACCGCCGCCTGTCTGACTACGAGTTGTTAGCCTGTTAGCATAACAAACCTGAATCACTGACGTTGATGACGTCCCCCGACACCAACGCGTTCCCTCGACGCAGAACTTCGAATGCTCAATGACGGCGTAGGGTCGACGACGTAGCTACACCGTCGCCGCGACGCAGAAGCATAAACCAGGCTTAAGGGATGATGCCCGACGAGGTGCCCATAATCAGGAATGAAATTCCTCTGCGAAGTTCATTAATTCCTGATTATGGACACCTCGAAGGGCATTATCCTGCTTATACAATGGTCACTTGCCAAAGAAAAAGAAATTAAGACCATTAATTTATTTTTTCATGTGTTTTGCAATCAAAATATAAAGTTTTTCACAAGCCATAACTTAGTTTCCCTGGTAACGCCTGAGGGTTTGACTAATATTTGGAAAAATTATTACCGTCACGTAAGGTTCTTATGCAACGGTTCACTCCTCCAGTAAATAGGACGGACCTTAGATACGACTTGGCAACAGGAGATATTCTAGTCCGCTCAGCGATGAGCCAGAATGCTAACGCTATGCTAGCAAGATTCAAAGTCAATAACATTACATACGGTTGACAAACAGTAAATAGAATTTGACAGAATATTTAACAACAAGACTAGCTAGCTAACCAGTCATGTCATTGTCCCCAAATCGATAACAAGATTTTCACAAAAAAATTATCGGCCGTGTGTGACATTACTGTGGCCGCAGCCTGAAGTAGAGAGTTGAACAGCGAACGGGATGTGAGAAGTGTACTTTCTGCAGCTTGTGTGTTACAGTCGCCATCCTGAGGTGTTCAGAGAATAAGGCACTGAAGGACTGACGGACTGCACTCAGTGTTGGAAATAAAATATTCAGATTTTATCATTTTATAGAAGCAGATATAATTAAACATTGATACAGAGACAAAGTATGTACAGTACTATGCAAAAAGAAATACTGTGGTACAGTAGGAAGTAGGAATAATAGTAGGAATAATTGTCAAGCAAAAGGTAGTGTTATGATAATGTGCAAAACAAGCACATCAAAAAGTTCAATTCTTCTGACATCTCACTGCACTGATACCACTGATGCTTAGTAGATGGTACCAGCGATGGTAGTTTTAATCAACAGTAGGGACAATCCACAACCAGCCCCACAGTTGACAAGTTCTTGAAACTCCCTGATGAAGCATGTTCTTCCTCCACTGTTGAATCAAACTCTGACAAAAAACATCTTGTTAGGATTCCAAAGTAGGTCCAGTGCAGTAAAATATTTAGTCCAAAATACAGTATTATGTCCATAAATAACCATGAACTGCTGTTGCATCACGTCAAACTAAGTTGATGCACAGATGTTTCACGTATTCTACTGAACTTGAATTTTGCATTTCAATTTCAGCAAAATCTTCTTCTATGCTGAGAAAATTCTCTGTTTCCTTGTCACCTGACCAAAAGGCAGCTTTATTGGCTCTGGATGTGAATAGATGTGGTAGAGCCCTCACTTCTCTCATTCATCCAGGCCCTCTGGTTGGGGAATGATCTTACTGTCTGTCTGTCTGTCTGTCTGTCTGCCTGCCTGCCTGCTTGTCTTTCAGACAGAATGGTAATCATTGGACAGTCTAATACCATCTAAAGTTAAATGACTTGGAAACAGCATCAGCGACCTCAAACAATACACACATCCAAGCATATAGTGCAGCATATGTGTGTGTGTGTGTGTGTGTGCCTGTGCGTGTGTGACCTGTAACGTTTGCTTGACTGGCTGCATGTTGACTTGACAAGGCGCTTTGTCCTTTTGAATGAAACCCTTTGGACACACACAAACACACAGATCCACAGCAGGAGGTTAGAGTGGGCTCTCACTCTCTCTCTGTCTCTCTCTCTCTCTCTCTCTCTCTCTCATTTTAATTATTTTTTTTGTGACTGATACATTTCTTTGTGACAGAAAATTCACTGACTTCACAAGAGAGCTTATGCCTCTCAGCACAGACTGCAGCATTTAGCTTTAGTTCTGTAAACAGAACTAAATCACTTCGATCTGAAAAGGACAGGTTAGTCGAGATGGACCCACCCCCAGAAAAGCTCTGTATCCTCTCTTGTGAGAAAAGCCAAAAGTATTCTTTAGCTTTGATAAAAGCAGGCACTATATTGAATAGAAGTCATGTGTATGTCCTCCTCTGTAATGACTGGTCATCTGTATGACAAGCCATATTATAAATATCTGATGTTAGATGACCCGTGAATCAAAGTCTATTGACACAGACATGATAAGCTTCAGAGATGAGAACGTTTTAGCGACAGGGAGTGTAAATCCAATGGTGTGCGGTCAGGCTCTGTGAAAATCAAATAAGACTTACTCATATAAGACATACTAACATCTCCCAGAGGCTCTAGGGTCATTATCATCAACAATACAGCAGTGGTGTCAGAACAAACACGGGTTGCCATGAAGTCATTAAAATTAATAGGGGTTATCCCCCTGCATTTTTTAAAATGTAAATATGGAGGTCTAACTAACTAGTGTTCATGGTCCTGCTATTTTGTTGACTTTATTTGTGTTTTCTATTTTCTTGTGGTGTCTTTTGCTCTGCACTGTGTGCACCTGCACTGCATCTCCTTTATTACCATTCCCTCTCTCCGGTGCCTTGCAGCCACTTCTCTGTTTCAAGGGTTTTTCATGACCCTGACCGGTGGTGTTTCTCTGCCTCACTCCACCTGCACCTCATCCCCTTGATTATTGAATTTGTATTTAAGTCCAGTCTTTTGTCCAGTCATTGTTGATGTATCCTGTTATCCTTCTGTTCAGTTTCTCTGATGTTCCTCCGTGTTTGCCTTTTCCTTGTATTGCCATGATCCTAAATAAAACCTCGTCCATTGCACGTTCTGCCTGCTGTCTCATGCATTTGGGTCCACCTTCTCTGCTCCAGGGTGACAAGCCTACAGCAAAGTTATCAAAAATATAGAAACTGTTGACAGCGTGTTTTCTGGGTTTTCTAGAGTGAAAGGGACAGTATGTTTGGAAAGAGATGTAGCTGTAAAATTGTAAGATAGGTAAACTGACCAGTTAGAGGCTAACTTAACATTAGCAGCAGCAACAAAGCATACAGGTGAAGTGGCCATAGCTCCTTCAAAGTGGCTGCATTTTTGTTTAAATCTGTTATTGTTTTCTAGCTTGAAAACCCTAACTCATTGTCATTGGGGAAGGAGATGCAGCGTTTGGAGAGAGAGCAGTGGAATTTGGAAGATCACTGTCCACGGCATCTTTCAACTGTTCAGTAAAACCAGCCGGGCTGGAGAAGAAAGAGATCCAGGATGGGAGCCATGCTAGCCCAGCTTGGACTTGAGGGTGCTCGTCACTTATGTCTGGTTGCTGAGAAATAAAATAGACAAATGAGACTGACTAAGCAATGGAAAATCAGAGACTGTTGTACTCTATCCACAATTTTACAGACACCTGTCAACACACCATCCCGAATAAGGCTTTTGCACTTGATGGAAAGAACCATGTTCTGAGCCGACAGAGAGCAGGGCTACAGCTGGACAAGGAGAGATGTTCACATGACTGATGTTTGGTTCTCATACACAGTCAGTGGATGGCCGGTCTTCAGTTTAAAAAATACACTACAAAGCTGCAAGCAGCGATGAGCAGGCCCTCGCAATCCACACGCGTCGGGGTGTGCCGTGTAGATGTATTCAGGGTAAGACCCTCTACATGTTTGAGCAATTTGGAGTAGATGGCAAATTGTATGTGAAAGTTATAATGAGTTGATGGTTTTATGGCGAAACATCAAAATGGACCGCGCCACCAGGTGTGACGTAGGTGAAAGCTTTTGATACATTTTGTTTACAGATGCTACTTGCAAAGTTTGTTGCTAATGGGTCAACTGGCCTAGGAGGAGTTGGAAAAAGTATGTTTATAATTTTTTCACAGAGCCTTAGTGGCTCATAGGGAAGTAGTGACCTGAGTTTCATGTCATTGGGACAGACCAATGTGGAGATATGCAAGACTTTGTGTTTTGAGCAAAATGTACAGGAAGTTGTCATTTAATAACTTGAGTATTGTTTGGAATATCAAAATTCTTTTAATACGTTTTTGTCAGGAGAGTCCACAGATGCTGTGTGTAAAGTTTTGTGGAAATCGGTGAAATCACTTGGGTGGAGTTGGAAAAAGTACATTTCGTGAATTTGCAGAAAAAAACGGTAGGCGGAAATGGGCGTGGCCTATATCACGAGATTCCGCACAATTCAGTGAACGTGTGGATATAGACCTATATACACCTAGTGGTGGAATTTGAGGACGACAATGGATTATGAAAATTTCCGGCAGGTGCGATGTCTTCCAAGTTTGGTGAGTTTTGGGGCATGTTCAGGCAGTGAAAAATGTGATCATTTGGGACGAAAAAGTCGTCATTTGATAAACAATAGGGACCTTGCAGGTCGAGACATGCTCGGCCCCTAATTATTCCCTTTGTGTATGGCTGTTTATGTATACAGTTTATGCATATTTGTAATGTTGTAGATATATATATATATATATATATATATATATATATATATATTACAGATATTGCTTTTATTGTCATTCTTTTCAATTCTAAAGTTAATGAGCTCTGTATATGTTCTATGTGTATTGCATGAAGGGAATTACACGCTTTAATTTTGTTGTCCATTGTTGTACAAGGACAAATAAAGGAAAAATAAACAATCCTTGAATTTTGATTGTAGATCAATACCATTGATTTAGAAAATACACAGTATCGTATGTTTTTTGTAATTTGTTCTTAAAGAATTCACAATCTAAATCATTCAGTTTTGCAGGTAAAATCAGATTCCAGTAAAAAAACATTCACATTCAGGATCTGTATGTATTATCACGAAACATGCACGTAAAAGGTGATGTTATCTTTAATGGTTTCTGATTTATTGAAATGTTTACGCATGGAATTGGAAACTCTTCACCAAAAATGATTTTGTCATGAAGGTTTAGTATAACTAAATATGTCACTTTTTTTACATTGAACTAGTGCATTGCCCATAGGAAGTATTTATTTCTATAGAAAAGTGGGAGGTTAAGTAGCTTTTTCATGGATGGCCAAATGAGGCTGTGTTTGAAGGTGGGACGTCAGGGATATTTAGGTTTGTTGTGAAATTCGATATTCCAGGGTATAATTGGCCGGTATAAAAAAAAAAAATTATATTTCACCTTATTTACAGCACAACCATGTGTGACTGTACAGTTATTTTTTTATTTTTACATACTGTATTAACACAGTGGACCTAAAATCACAAAAAAACATAAAATTCAAGTAGGAAAAAGTTGGATGTTTTACTGTGAAAACCTCAAATATGCTTAACGAACCATTTTTATTACTTATAATGCAAACATAAATTGTTGTTGGCTAAATTTGTCCACAAGTGTTTGAAATTTACAAACTTATATGTAACTATTTACATTTAGCTCAGCTCCTCCCTGCCTGCTCCATATTCAGCCGTCTCCTCATTGTTTTGACTCATTAAATTAAAAAAACACCACACTACACACTAAACACACTACGTAACACACTAACTATACACTCCAAACACGCTAAATGTCACAAATCTCTCAACTCTCATAACTCGCTATCTCTGTCTCTGTCACCGTCACTGTTGCTGTCACTCTTTCGCCGCCATACCTCCCACAACTTCCCCCTGTTCCTCAGCAACCAAATCACATGGTTTGCCATATAATTTTGTGATTGGCTGGTGTAGTGCCTTTTTCCACCAATAGGAAAGGGAGTAGCACAGGTTTTTTTTTGCTTGCAAACACTTCCTGCTTGCGGACACTTTCGAGAGAGAACCCCGTTTTTATCGCTTCTTCCTGCACCAAACGTGTAGCAAACGTTTTACTTGGCCTATGAACGCGATTTAAAAACTCGTATATAGTTTGAAGGCCGCACCAACACATGCAGAGACTCACGGGGGCTGCGTCTTGCTGCTATGTCATCTTAAGTTGGTCACGTGATTTGGACGCACCGGCGCGTCCGTCGACTCAGGAGGTGGGGCGTGGTGGTGGGCTCTGCAGTGATTGGCTCTGGTGCGCATGTGGCTATGGTGGCTATGGTTGACAATGCTAGCCGAATTGGTAAATCATTTATGAAATAATTTTTTAATCCTGATCTGCACTGATATTTGAGGCACACAGACACACACACAGATTTCTTGCTTTTATAGAGAGATGTTAAAAAAAAAGATGGAGACAGAAAGAGAATGTAGTGTCTGAGTGCACATACAGAGGGACAGTGGTGAGGCAAAAGCAAAAACTCAAGAGTAATGTGATCTAAAATGATGGGAAATAGTGATAGAAAAGTGAAGAATCAAGACAAATGGGAAGGAGTGGTAGAGTGATGGAGGAGGAGGAGGGGTGGGGAAAGGAGTGGGGGTGTTGATAATTGTGTGTCTGACACACAGAGAGAGAGAGAGAGAGAGAGAGAGAGAAGAGGTGGAGTTGCTAATAGTGTGTGTGATGTTGGTATTGATCAGTCACACAGACAGAAAGGTGGGACGTGACACCATGACCTGACACTGTGGCTAATCGAAAACTAATTCCCTGTCTCCATCATCATCATCATCATCATCATCATCATCCTCGTCGACATTGCCATGCTACCACACACATTTACAACTGTAATCAGCGAGCATCCAGCAACTAGTTTTTTTCGAGCATTTTTCTTCAAGGAATTTTCTGCGAAAATATTGTTATTCTAAGAATTTGGGGACACAGATAAACATGTCCGTGTGTCCGATGCAAAGTCCATCATATTAATGTAATATTCCTTATAAGGAAGGCATGCATCAATGCAACACTGGTTTTTGGTACTCTTGCATAGCTTCATTTGCTTCACTGAAAGCTCAGTCTAAATCCAAAGTGCACACCAAGTGTAAATCGACTGTGACATCACCCATTGTTTTTTGTCTTATTTGACACCATAATACATAATAATCAAGACAAGACAAGAGACAACTAAGCATATGATGAGACATAGCAGGATAAGCACATTATGAGAGGACAAACAAACCCTGAAATTGTGACGCCTAGGAGGATATCCTGTATGAATCTGACAGGACATGCCGTGGTAGTGACATGTCAGTCACAAGCATATGTTCTTATCGTCACCCAGAATATTAGAGAATAAGCTCAAAAGAAATAAGCTTAATTCATTTTTTTCAGACAGTGTGTTTACAAATTCATGCATTAAGCACAAAGCTGCAGTCAGGACATGATTGGTGAAGTTTAGCATAAAGACTGGACGAAGGGTTCAGTTTGCCTGTTTAGAATAGTATACTATATTATGTAGCTCTGACACGGGCTGTTACATTCTGTACAGTACAAAACAAGGCCTAGATAAGCACTGTTTATAAAGGCACCTACACACTTTGTTGCAGCTTGTCATCTGGTATCAGTTTGGTGTGTAGGGACCTTAGGCTAACCTGTCTGTAACAAAGTGATCATGTCATGTTGTTTTCTTTGGCTGTAATAATTTTAAAGCTTAAAGCTTTTAGTTTGTTCAGTAAAAATGCTCATTCAGTGTAGTCACTTCCGTTTGCAGATCAAGGGTTCTATCTTACGCTTGAAGCAAGTGTCATTACTTGAATAACATATTTACATTGCATTACATTAGATTACATTACATTACTTACCTTATTTTAAATATCATTTTATTTTGAACATTTCCATGCACACAGTAATGTCATTGTAACAAATATTGTGGCACATTAGTTAAAGAGTAAACTTTCATCTTCTGAAACACAGAACCAGTCAAAAGTTTTGACAAACCTTCTCATTCAGTGTTTTTTCTTTACTATCACAGTCACACCAAATTTGGCACATAGGTTCAAACTCACGAGTACTTTAATTTACCACAACTGCCCTCAGGTGCGGCACAACAGCTCAGTAGCGCCCCCTAATGGCTTTTCCCATTTTGTATGTACAGAAAAACTCTAACACACGCTGTGCGTTAGCAATGATATTGTTACGTTTATATTCATTTTAAGACAGAGTAAATTGTGCTAACTTGCTCAACAGGAAGAGAGCATCACAACACACCTTATCAGCGCAAAAGCTTCCCAAGTTTTGCCGGGTAGGTAGAGCTACGTGAAATAAAATAGATTATAATATGTGCAACATATTAGCAGACAAGAGTCCGTTAACACATGGCTAATTAGCCCAAACAATGCTGTGACGAAACAGGAGTACATTGCACTGGATAATAAACCCAGGAATATAATTCCTTGCTGGATCACTCTTGGCACAAAGCCTAAGGATAAATTGTTTCCCTCAGATACGGGAGAACAAGTAACATGCAGAACCCAGCACCCTAAGATTTGTGATAGGACTAGTTAGCCTGCACTCTCATCGGAAATGAGTGCCTTTCTCAACCCCCGTACCAAGGAGGAAACAGCCATAGACAGCAGTGAAAACAAAAAGTAAGCGCAAACCCGTCCAAATAGCAAAAATACATCTGAAGAATAGATTTACTCCACTTTCACAAGACCTCGCAAGCTCTCCGTCCTTAAGAACACCGTATCCTAAAAAGAACAAGGAAAGATATGAGACAAAAAAAAAGTAACCCTAACCCTAAAGGGCTACAGAGAGAGCTAATGACTGGGCCTCAAACACCGATTGTGGGTGATGGTGCTGTGCAGGAGGTAAAAAGCTTTTGCAGAGAGAAGAACACCCAAGTACTCTGTTTTACCAACAATATGGTCTCTGACATCTCAGAAAAATTTCTGAACATCGTTGCTGAACATCCAGCAGCGAAATCTCTCATTTTACACACAGGAGCTAGTGATGTTGTGAAGCAACAATCTGAGGTATTGCAACAACACTTTACTGATCTGTTGAGCAAAGTCAGATCTCTCTCTCTCTCTCTCTCTCTCTCTCTCTCTGTCTCTGTGTTTGACATTGGCCCTCTACCAACTGTCTGAAGAGGTGATGAGAGATTAAGCAGGTCGTTGATGTTGAATGGATGGCCCAAAACTACATGTGCTGCTCAATCAGTGAACTTTATTGACAATTTTAACATTTTCGGGGAATCCAGACATCTCTTTAAGGCAGATGGATTTTGCTTCAACAAGTCAGGAATAAGGTTGTTCACTTCCAACATATTTAACACTGTGCACCACACACCTGTTCCTCCTTCCAAGGACAAGTCGTGAGACAAACCAAAACAACTGATAAGACAGCACTCTGGAGGTGAACTGCTGCTGCCTGAGCTTCAAACACTGAAGACCGCTGAGGCAGGAAGAGGAGTCTTCACCACCGGCATCTTCACCCCCAAAAAACGAGTGCCCAACGGGAGGGAACTTTCACTCTCCACCACCCCAAACCCCACCAAACTCTCTGCCCTCTCTTGTAAGCAATAAAGCAATACAAATGCCCTCTTTGCTACTTTCAACAGGCTAACAAATTCTCCAATGCCAGTAGCCTCTGAACATTTTTCTACCAGGGCCTGGCCTGCAATGCAGAAAATTAGACAAGTGCCACCGTGCCAGGTACAGGAGGTGTGCTGTCTTTTTGTCCACCTAAAAGCAACTCTAATGACACAATTTGATTCAATCAATGACAAAAACCTGCAAGACATAATACAACATCTAAAATCTTCCTTGTTATATTACAAACAGGGTTCTTCAAAAAAGTGTCAGACTGCATGACTCCAGATCTGCTACAGATTGTCAACATGTCTCTTCCTCTCAGGTGTCTTCCCCCAAGCCATGAAAACTGCAGTCATTAAACAACACCTGTAGAAAAATCAGTAATGAATAATTATAGGCCCATACCAAACCTCCCAATTTTTATTAAAATCACTGAAAAGGCTGTTTTTTTAACTGCTGAACAATTACTTAATAATAAATTACTGTTTTGATGCTTCCCAATCAGGATTTCAACCACATTACAGCACTGAGACCGCTCCAGCTAAGGTCCTCAATGACAGTCATTTAAACAGAGACAGAGGAATAATTTCAGTCTTAGTATTGCTGCACTGTAAAAAAAAATCCTAATTTTACAGTATATGACTCTATCTTTTTACAGTAAACTTCCTGTTCTTTAGAAATAGTGTACAAAACTGTAAAATGACAGACATTATCTGTAAATCAACAATCCGCCAATTATTTTAAGCATTATGACAATAATGACAAACTACATTAATTTCTCATTTTTTTACAGAAAAATACTATATTAATTTTACATGATATTTTCTG
>CAEMYA010000646.1:68638-87861 GCA_903131615.1 Diplodus sargus | reverse complement strand
GTGGTTTTTAAGGCATATTAAAGGTGTTTGATCATAATTTAGGAAAAATCTGTGGAATAACGGTATTTTTCTGTATAACTCTTAGTATTGCCACTTTATTGAAAGTGTTTGATTGTAATAATTTTGTAAAAATCTGTAAAATAATGGTATTTTTCTGTAGAGTATTTAATTAAAAACTTCTGTATATTAAAGGTGTTTGATTGTAATGATTTAGGAAAAAACTACAAAATAACGGTATTTTTCTGCAGAACTCTTAGCATTGTCACTTTATTAAAAGTGTTTGATCGTAATAATTTAGGAAAAAATTATAAAATGACGGTATTTTTCTGCAGAACTCTTAGCAGTGTCACTTTATTAAAAGTGTTTGATCGTAATAATTTAGGGGAAAATTATAAAATAACGGTATTTTTCTGCAGAACTCTTAGCATTGTCACTTTATTAAAAGTGTTCGATTGTAATAATTTAGGGAAAATCTGTAAAATAACGGTATTTTTCTGCAGGGCATTTAATGAACATTTCTGTAAAAGTAATGTTTCTGGACTTAATTTGAATTACGATATTTTACTTTAATATTACGTTTTTTGTTTGGCAGCCGTAGCTGCCAGTCATTTACCGTTTTTTTACAGGCTTTTTTTTTACAGTGTGGATCTCAGTCTAACCGACTGGAAAACTAGGTGGGACTCTCTTGTACAGCATTTAATTGTTCTAATTCCTATCTAAATGATAGAGACTACTTTGTGTCTATGGGTAATTACACATCTGAGCAGATGAAATTGACAAGCGGAGTACCCCAGGGCTCCATTCTGGGGCCTCTGCTGTTCAATATTTACATACTCCATCTAGCTCAGATAATGGAAAACAACTAAATGTGTTACCATAGTTATGCAGATGACACACACATTTACATAACCATATCACCAGGGGCCAGTTGTTCAAAGGTAATCTGATCGAATTTTGGTTATCGGATTGGATCAAATCTTGAAAATGGGTTGTTCAAAAGGGAAAGACGGATTCTGAAATCGGATTAGATCACGGAATCCAATCCTAGTTTGAATCTGGATCAAAACTTCAGTTTGTGTTGTTCAAAACATTTCAGTAGGATTTGGATAACTTTGATAAAAAAAAAACAGGATTATCCTGATCCCAACAGGGGGTAGGATTTCAAGGTGGATTTCAGGAAGAAAATGTAGTAAAACTGTAAAATTGGTCAAATAATACATTTGTATCATTTAGTGTATATTCTTTTATTTATATTTTGCACTTTACTTGTTTAACCGTTACAGTGATAAAGTAAATAAAGTAGACATAGGCTTCCAAATAAGCCTTTCAGTATAGTAAAGTAAAAATAAAATAAAAATTATCTTTTGAAAACAATGAAACCGTGAAACAATACCCCAGATTTTAATAACAAACAAAAATAATATATTCAATTTTTCTGTCATCACTGCATATTCATTTCAAAGAAACAATCATCAGAGATGAAACCGTCAAAAATAATGTCCAACAATTGCATCCCTGACTACATGTCCAGTCAGTCCCTCATTCTGACAGAAGGCCAGAGGTTGATGTGGTTCTTCAACAGGCTCAGGTGCATCATAAACATCATCACAGAGAGGGACATTGCGCCTGGTAGCAATGTTGTGCAGGACAATACAGGCAAGTATTATGTTGCATGCTCCCTGTGGCTCCACTCGCAAGTAGTTAAGGCATGCAAAGCGTCTCTTCAAAACTCCATTTAAACGCTCAATTGCACATCTTGTTTTGCAATGAGCAGTGTTGAAGCGTGCCTGCACAGGTGTGGTTGCTGCAAAGAAAGGAGTCATCAGCCATGGTAGAAGTGGATAGGCTCTGTCTCCTAATATTATGCCATCCCATCGGTTGGTTTAGAGCTCTGGTAATCCGGATTTGGTAATCTTGAAAACTGTGTGTCTGGATCAAGGTGATCCAATCTAATGTTGCTTTGAAAAACGGCATAAAAGTAAGACAGATTACCTGATCCTGGATAGCAAAAAATGGGATTTCCAAATCCAGATAATTTTGATCCAGATTAAATGTTTTGAACAACTGGCCCCTTAAGAATATATCCAGGATAAAAGGACTTACTTTATATCTCCGCAGGATTTGGAAAAACTTGTCCATGCATTTATCTTCAGCAGACTCATCTACTGTAACAGTCAACCTGCTGTTGGTTTATAAAGCACTAAATGGGTTCGGGCCAAAATATATTTTTGATCTGCTGCCATGTTATGAACCATCCAGACCTCTGAGGTCATCAGGTACCGGTCTGCTTTCAGTCCCTGGAGTCAAAACTAAACATGTAGAAGCAGTGTTGATATTGTTATTATGCCTGACATTTCTGGAACATACTCCCTGAAAACTGCAGGTCTGCTCCAACTCTCACCTCTTTTAAAAACTAAAGACTGAAGACCTTTCCTTTTTGCCACAATTTCAAGGCTTTGAACTGCACTGTGACTTTTATTTTCTAGTCTTGTCTCTTTAAAACCTATTCTATTTTAGCTTTCTTTCCTATTACTAAACTTGTTTTAATGTTCTGTGTGCCCCTGTGAAGCACTTGTGTCTGAATTATGCTATTTCAATAAACTTGCTTTGCCTTGTATAACAAAGGCCAAAAGAATATCGTAGACTTGTAATCTCTTGTGGATAAATGGCAACTATGTTGAGCATTTCTTCTTGTGCTCACACAGCATCAAAATACATTTAAACCAGTGCAATAATTTAAAGTATTTTAAGGACCATAACATTCATTAACAGCAGCTACCAGCATAAAGCTTGTTAATGCTAACCTTAAGCTTATGTTACAGCTTTGACAAACTCTCCACATAAAGATGTCTTTCTGTATGCCCTTATATTTCAAAAATAACCCTTCATTACAATATTTAGGATCATTTTCCAAAGTACCTCGTCTAAAAATAGCATTTCTGTCTGTGCACCTGTGTAAAACAGTCGATCTGTGATATCTGTACTTGGATTGGCCTTCATTTTACATAAATTTACACGTAAATCAGCTTCATATGAGTTTGATGCTGTTCATAAGTCATCTGAGCAGACCTGTCCCTCTCAGACTACATTTATAAATGGAATACATGGACTTCAGTGGACTCCCCCATATTTAAAATTTTTTGGACTCATAAACTACTCGTTAAAAGTAGCTGAAACAACAACACTGGAGAAATGGCATCAAAAAAGGAAACAAACACGACCAAGAGGCAGGATTTGAGCCGACGGCACCAAGCTACAGACGCTGCTAACGAGGAAATGGCTGTGCTAATTAAACAAGTCATGGCCACGGAGATGGTAATCTTGCAAGAAACAGTAGCCAATATGCTTAAAGAGTCACTGGCCAAAGCTCTTGACCCCATAGAAAAACATTTGGCAGAGAATGGTAACATCTTGTGGTCACTTAAAGAACAAGCTGAAAACCATGCCAAAAAATTCAACAGTGTTCAACAAAATAGATACTATAACCAGCCTGCGCAAGACCAAGAAAGATACGAGTTCATGCATTACAGAAGTGAATGTGCTATGGAAGAAGATACATGAACTTGAGGACAGATCGCTGAGGAACAACGTGCAGCTGATCAACTTATCGAGCGGAGCTGAGAGCGACAATCCAAGAGGCCCTTCTCCAGAGGATGCACCCTAGATGGATCCCCTCTCCTAACTCTTAAGGATCTACATGTCACACCGCTGGAGATTGACACACATCAGATATATTCTAACAATGCCTACCAACCGCGGACCATGAATATCAGGCTCCTACGCAGAGTCGGCCCTGGGCATAGGCAGTATAGGCAAATGCTAGGGGCGCCGTCATCCGCAGGGGGGGCGAAAACTGGGGGGGAGAAAAAAAATTAAAAATAAATTTTTTACCAGTGCCATTACTACTATTATTTCGAAATATTATATCAGCCCACAGCAACATAATGTCATATCAAAGACTATTAAATAACGGAGAGGCCTTTTTTCCGGGTTCCTGGCTCGTTGCACTGTACCTGTCCTCTGTGAGGGGGGGCGGGTCGAGAGGAGAGCTGCCCGAATCTGACCGGACCGAGACCCCAAGACCAGGAGAGAGATTTACTGATACTGTAGCGGAATCACAATGTCCCAAAGACTTAAACCATCCGGCGCCCAGTGAAGGAAAAGAAGGAAAGAAGGGGAAGACGTAAAGAAGATACAGGTACAGTAACGTCATTGGGCCAGTTGTTCAAAAGATTTATTTTATCTGGATCAAAATTATCCGGATTTGGAAATCCCATTTTTTGCTATCCAAGATCAGGTAATCCGTCTTACTTTTATGCCGGTTTTTCAAAGCAACATTGGATTGGATCTCCCTGATCCAGATACACAGTTTTCAAGATTACCAAATCTGGAGTACCAGAGCTCTAAATCAACTGATCGGATGGTATAACATTAGGAGAAGGGCCTATCCACTCCTACCATGGCTGATGACTCCTTTCCTTGCAGCAACCACACCTACGCAGGCACGCTTCAATACTGCTCATTGAAAAAACAAGATGTGCAATTGAGCGTTTAAATGGGGTTCTGAAGAGACGCTTTGCATGCCTTAACTACTTGCGTGTGGAGTCACGAGGAGCATGCAACATAACACTTGCCTGTATTGTCCTGCACAACATCGCTACCAGGCGCAATGTCCCTCTTTGTGGTGATATTTATGATGCACCTGAGCCTGTTGAAGAACCAGACCAACCTCTGGCGTTTTATCAGAATGAGGGACTGACTGGACGTGTAGTCAGGGATGCAATTGTTAGAAATTATTTTTGACAGGTGATGATTGTTTCTTTGAAATTAATATACAGTGATGAATGACAGAAAAATGTAATATATTATTTTTGTTTGTTATTAAAATCTGTTTGGGGGGATTGTTTCATGGGGACAAGATCATTTTTATTTTTATTTTATTTTTACTTTACTATACTGAAAGGCTTAATTGGGAGCCTACGTCTACTTTATCTACTTCATCACTGTAATGGCTAAACGAGTCAAGTGCAAAATATGAGTAAAAGTATATACACGTATGATAAAAATGTATCATTTGACCAATTTTAAAGTTTTCCTACATTTTCCTCCTGAAATCCACCTTGAAATCCTACCCCCTGTTGGGATCAGGATAATCCTGTTTTTTTGGACAAAGTTATCCAAATCCTACTGAAATGTTTTGAACAACACAAACTGAAGTTTTGATCCAGATTCAAACTAGGATTGGATTCCGTGATCCAATCCGATTTCAGAATCCTTCTTTCCCTATTGAACAACCCATTTTCAAGATTTGATCCAATCCGATAACTAAAATCCGATCAGATTACCTTTGAACAACTGGCCCAATGTGATGAAGCTAAAGGAAAATAATAGCTAAATGATCGTTAACAACATCTTTGTTGGAGCAGAGTGTTAGCTTGCTAGCTTACTTCGGACAATATCAGCACTGTTTAATAATCAATAAATAGCTGAGTCGGCATGTGTTAATGTTACTCCACCTTAAATTCATCAGGGACGTTTGGAAAGTTAACATTAGGCCTGTTCAGGTGTTATTTTACAGGTGTCTTTCCTGCTTGTATGTCAGTTAAAATGCTATTAGTTTTCCAGCCCCTTTGTAATAGAGGCGTTGTAAGCCTTTGGTTTATTGTGTCACAGTTTATGTTTGTTGAAGTTTACATCAGTGTTAAAGTGCATTTCAAGTGTATTACTGTTAATACTCTAAACCTTAGCTTTCCCATGTCATTCGTAGGCTAAATATATATACACACTGCACTTGCACTCTGGTTAGACTGAATTGTATTGCAATGACAATAAAGTTGAATGAATCTCATCACATTTTCATTATTAGTCTATATCAGTCTTATGTATAGCACACATCAAGCATCTGTTTTTTTTGTTTTGTTTTGTTTTTTTCAAATTTCTCAGGGCCGGCACTGCTCCTGCAATACACCGACCAGCTGCACTTCTTTGCCGACTACAGCTCCGGTACGACACAGCAGTGGCAGAAATACAAGGAGCTCCGAGCTAAACTACGTCAGAAAGGGATCGAGTCATTCCTCATATACCCAGCGATCTTGAAGGTAAATTACAAGGGTAACAGGATGTCTTTCAACTCCGTGGAGGAGGTGACTGAGGCCCTGAAGTCAGCGGTGCTGTGTGAGGCGGAGGAGGTGAGTGAGCCGACGAGACGAGCAGCAGGAGGACACAGAGATGCAGTTAGGAGTTTGTATGTATATGCGAATGGACACATACCACAAGTTAGTTTAATAATTATTGCTTAACTGTGGTTTTCTGCATGTTTGTGACAACTTATTCACAGGGATCTTAACAGTTCAATAGAATAACAGTTATATTGCCGGCTAAATGTGTGTATGATACAAATAATATGCTCTGTATGTTTTGATTAGGTTCCAGGTGCTGAAGCAACAGGCTGTTACTAAAGTGATGTGGAGCTCTTTACTGAAAGTTACCTGAATTAAATTGGAATTGGTTTATTACAGTGGAGCCAATGTTTGATTTATTTTGTTATCAATGTGAATATGTTTCTCTAACGCTAATGTTTATAAGGACGATAATACAAAGGTAATTGCTCTGTTATGGGGGGGAAGGAGCTTAATGCTGACACTGCTGAGTGACACTCGCAAATGTTTAGAAGTAAAGGGTTAAGTGTGCCCCTTATAAGGGGGAAAGAGGGGGCGCTAGCGAGCAGCGGTATGTGAGGACGTGTTTGTGCAGAGTTCCCGATAGGGGCGAACCTTTTTTTTTTAAATAATACTTTTAGAAAACAACTTTGGACGGACCGTGTGTCTCTGACAACTAAACAACATCAGTACATCACGCTGACAGCTTCATTTTGTCATAATATAAGAATTAACGACAAAATGCCTAAAGTGAAACGCAACAAGAAGCAGCCTCAGACCCCGCTGAAACTACGTCCGCAAATGAGGAATCTTCAGACGAGGAGACTACAGACCTATCTACTGTCATGGCTGTCATTGCAAACAGTGAAAATAGGATTTTGGCACGGATAGACTTAAGAAAAGCTGACTTGAACGCTAAGATAGATGCGGTCCGGGGGGACGTGGCGAAGCAGGAGACCCGCCTGAGCGAGTTGGAGTGTGGCCTGAATACATACTTGGCTAGAACGGCTACTACCGAAAACGAGGTCGACATGCTAGCAGCGAAAGTCTCTTCACTCTGCCAGAAAGTGGAAGAAGTTGACGGGGGACAGCGCCGATTTAGTGCACATCTGGTCGGGATAAAGGAAGGTTTGGAGTCGTGTGAGGGGCAGCGGCCCACGGCGAGTATTGCTAAACTACTGCAGGAGCTCCTGGGCCTGAACTTCACCCCGACCCTGGATGCAGCATTCCGCGGCGCCAGACGTGCTAATGAGGGGGGCCCTCCCAGAGTCATCGTGATCAGATTCCACTACCTATGGGAATGGGATGAGGTCTTCTGTACAGCGGCCCACTCGGCGTCGCTGACCCTGCACGACAAGAGAGTGAGCATATTTCCAGACTACATGGTGATGGTGGCGAAGAAGAGAGCGGCCTTTGCCGAAGCTAAGCGTTTACTCCGAAGCTGCCAGAGCGTTTACTCTGAAGCTGCCAGAACGCAACAATACACAGTTTTAATTCCTCTCTCCTATTTTATGTTATTATTACGTATTTTATTTTTTTTCTGTGTACGCATGTACCCTGAGTGGGTATGTGTGTATACTAATGCATATCATTTAAATATGGCACCCTCATAATGTGTAATGTGTTTTTATTTTTATTTTTCTTATTAGCCAAACAGATATAGTAGAGAGATGTCTGTTAACATCGAGTGCATGGAAAGCAATTTAAAGGAGAAGGATGGGTCATATAGAGGCACCCTGGTTTGCTGTCTGTTGTAAATAATTTTTCATTCTAAGTTCAATGCAATTTATGTATTTCATGGTTCGCCCTGGTAGGGGCCTGTAAGGAAGTTAGGTCAGATGGTTATCTGCAGCACAAAGCTAGACGAGGGATGTGCGATCTCGACAGGTTCAGTAGATCAGCATAGGGATTTAAGGCTCAGTTTTAGTTTTAGTTTTAGTTTTGTAGTCAGATGGGGACTTTTTCGCGCTGTCTTATTTTTCTTATTTATCCTGGAAGCACAATGTCTGATACACGAAAGTCAGGCCATATTCGCTTTTTGAGCTGGAACATAAGGGGAATCCATAACCCAGTGAAGCGAAGTAGGGTGTTTTCATATATGAAAACATTAGGAAGTGACATCATATTTCTACAAGAGACCCACTTACGATCAAGTGAATGCACAAAGCTAAAAAAAAGCTTGGATAGGGCAGTTATTCTGTTCAAAAAATGAGGATAGAGCATGTGGTACAGCTATTTTGATTAGAAAGGGCATCCCATTCATCCCATCACAGACAGTGTGTGATTCCAGGGGTAGATATGTTATAGTGACTGGCAAATCGTACGGTACCCAAGTAACATTAGCCAATGTACATGGACCCAACTGGGATGACCCACTTTTTTTCACCAACTTTATAGCAGTATTGCCAGATATCAATAACAACCAATTGATACTGGGGGGTGATTTCAATAGTGCTTTACACCCGAAACTAGACAGATAGAATCCCACAACTAATAGTAAGATCTCAAACTCAGGTGCAGTTATCCAGTCATTTATAGACATGTATGCACTTTCTGACCCCTGGAGGAGAAACAACCCAACTACTAGGCAGTACTCCTTCTTCTCCCCAGTTCAGCACTCCTTTTCTAGGATCGACTTTTTCCTGGTAGACAGCAGAACTCTCCCTATGGTCAAGGATAGCCAGTATAATAGCATAGTTATTTCTGACCAAAGCCTAGTGCAGCTGGATATATGTTTCCCAGAGTGCATCAGACCACGCCGTACGTGGCGGTTTGATCCTCTGTTGTTATCTAGGGACTCTTTCAAGAAACAAAATTGATAGTTTTTTGGAATTCAACCTCACACCAGATGTGCCACTAACCACGGTGTGGGAGGCCCTTAAGGCCTATCTCAGGGGCCAGATAATATCATGTACAGCTTATGAGAGAAAGAAACGCAAACAACGCTTGAGCAACCTGTCCCACAGCATAGCAGAGGTGGACCGTAAATATGCGCCGATACTTTTGAGCAACCGAGATTGTCGCAGACCATGAATCAGGCCATAATTTCAGTACTGCTCAAAAAAGACAAAGACCCTTTATTATGCGGCTCATACTGCCCAATAAGCCTTTTAAACTGTGACTATAAAATTCTCACAAAAATATTAGCCACTCAAACGATCAAACGGGCTTCATTCCAGGTAGACAGTCATTTTATAACATGCGCAGATTGTTTAATGTCCTGTCCTGTCCTCGTGTTCGGCATCTGAGGAGACCACAGATGTGGTGATCTCCTTGGATGCCGAAAAAGCATTTGACCGTGTTGAGTGGCAATATCTGTTTGCCGTCTTGGAAAAATTCGGCTTTGGATCATCATTTTTGACATGGATTAAAATTATATATAACGCACCCACTGCAGCTGTGCGAACCAATAACAATATCTCTGACTATTTCCCCCTTCACAGGGCTTGCAGACAGGGCTGCGGCCTCTCCCCCTATTTGTTCGATCTGGCGGTCGAGCCCCTTGCTATAGCCCTTAGAGCAGAAGAAGGTATTACCGGTATCTCCCGTGGCGGTAAAATCCATAAGGTGGCGCTATACGCGGATGACCTGCTTTTATATATATGTCCAACCCGACTGTGTCGATACCAAAGCTATTGTTGATACTAGAAAACTTTAGATGCGTTTCAGGCTATAAATTAAACTATTCAAAGAGCCTGCTTTTGCTAATTAACCGTACAGATTGAGATTACTCAGAATTTCCATTCAAAATAGAACATAATATGTTCACATACCTAGGAATTAAAGTTACCCACAAGATGGAGAACTTGGAGAAACACAACTTTAAGTCATTATTAGAACAAACGAATCAAGATCTAGGGAAATGGTCAACATTACCTATTTCATTAGCAGGCCGCATTAATATAGTTAAGTCTTTCCTAAGTTCTACTTAAATTTCTTAATGTGTTTCAGATGATCCCCATATTTATCCCTCTGAAAACATTTAAACAGCTAGATAGACTAGTCTCTTCATTTGTATGGAACAATTCTAATCCTAGGATGAAAAAAATGTACCTGGAGGCTCCTAAAGATGCTGGTGGGTTGGGTTTACCCAACTTTCTTTGGTATTATTGGGCGGTTAACATAGTAAAATGTATTCATTGGACTTACACTTATGAAAATAAGCAGGGTCCAGACTGGGTCCACATGGAACTACTATCCAACCCTTTACCAAGACTCACATCAGCATTACCACACAACTATATACAGTTCACAAACCCGGTTGTTAAAGCCTCACTTAAGATATGGCATGGGAAAAAGATTTGCGAGTTGAGCTTTCTGAAGATATGTGGCAACATAGTCTAGAACGTATTCATACCTCGTCACTGTGTATACGCCATGGTTTAATTCAGTTTAAAGTACTCCATCGCCTGCACTATTCAAGGGATAAACTGTCCAAACTCTTTCCCACCGCAGATCCTGGTTGTCCGAGGTGCAGCTATGTACCGGCTACAACAGGACATATGTTCTGGTCATGCACCTCCCTCAACGACTATTGGAGACAAATATTTGATGTATTTTCCAAAATCTGTGGTCAGACTATAGCACCTGACTATCACACAGCCATCTTTGGCATACCACCCCCAGGCTGCAAAGTCTCAAATTTTCAAGCAAATGCTTTAGCATTTGCTTCCCTACTTGCACGAGACTCATACTTTTTAATTGGAAATCAAATTCAGCCCCGTCATTCCTACAGTGGTTGAGGGACGTACTATCTTTTCTACCTTTAGAGAAACTGAGATATAAGATATATAAAGCCCCGCCAAAATTTCACCCTCACCTGGAGTCCTTTTATAGAATTTGTAGAAGGTTTTCCCTTTCAATGATACATCCTAGCACTAGTGGTGATGGATAGACACGACTGCTTACAACATGCTCAAAACATCAATTTACCTATTATATGATGAGATGTCTCTGTCTGACTATTTTTGTACTTGTATTTTTCTGTTTATTATTTGTTTTTGTTTTTTGTTTTTTTTGTATTCTTGTTTAAGAGCCTTGAGGGTGGGGAGATACATTTCTTTTTGTGCAAGCTGTATGCTTGTTAATGAAAAACTGCAAAATAAAGTTTTTAAAAAAATATGTAAAAAAAAGAATAAGGGGGAAAGAGAGAAAAGGGGGGGAGGGGGAAGTAGTGGGTTTTCCCAGAGCTCCACCAACATCCAAAATATGATCCAGATGAATGCTGCCAACTCATATAGGTTAGAGAACTTTACAATTGTATCTTTTAATGTTAGGGAACTTAACTCTCCATACAAACAATCAAAGGTCCTGCACTTCCTACGTAGAAAAAAACTTTTAGAAAATAATTACTTTTGTAAACTTGTGGCATCAACAGATGGAAGTCGTACAAAGGGAGTTATGATATTAATGAGACGTAATATAAATCTAACGATAGAGAGAGGAAGTTTAGCTTTCTGCTGCACGTCCATTCAGGGTAAAAAAGTCACATTTATCCTTTATGCCCCAACCATATTTGAGACTGACTTTTTTCCATATGTTATGTCTGAGCTATTGAAATTGGGTGATTACCATCTCTACATTGGCTTGGATGCAAATGTTGTAGTGAACATAAATTTGGACAGTCATCCCAAACTTTATCCAGCGCACAGGAAGCCGCCTCCGATGCTTTGAATTGCTTCATAAAATATATCAGTTCATAACCTGTCTGCCAGGGACTACACTTTCTTTTCTGAAAGATATAAAACATTCTCCTGCATAGACTATACCAGTGGTCCTCAATAGGCCCACTGGCCTCCTATTTGTGGCCCCCGAACTATTATTCCTTCACTATGTGTTTTGGTTGGGTCAGCACGTGTATACCGGGACTTGTCTCCATGCCAACGATACACAGACAGCTGGGTCACTCACTGCTGAGAGCGCAATTTTTAACTTTCACTTTCATTTTTGGAGCAGTTTGCATCAGAGTCCTGCACAGGTCTTATTTTACAAACTCACACCTGCCCGTGCCCGCCATATTTAAAACCGCATCCGACCTGTTTTCCGACAGTAGCACAACTTACATTCCGAGCCGACCCGCTATAAATTGATACCGACACCCGACCCGCACCCGAAGGAAAATTAGAAGGACGCAATTTTTAAAAATGAAAGTAAGCCAGCGTGGAGAATGGGAGTTCTGGGAGTGCACAAGCACGCATGAATGAGCTCAAATGAAATATGAATACTTATCATTTTGAAATGCAGGAATATTTTTGTAGATGTGTCGCTAATAATGATTATTTTTTTACCCGCGGGTACCTGAACCAGTGCAGGACTCTGTTTCGCATATTGACATTTTGCCGGCTGTAGGAGCCTAGATTGCACAAAAATGACATGTACCAAGTTCACAGCGAAAAGAAAAGTGGACAGTGAAAATCGGCAATTCAAAGAAGAATGGACTGAAAAAAATGCATTCATTCTCCCTCTAACCAGCACAAGACCGATGTGCTTAATATGCCAGGAGACTATAGCTGTGATGAAGATTTCCAATTTGAAACGGTGTTATGAGACGAAGCATAGGAATTTTGAGGAGACATTTTTTTTCAAAATTCAGAGGTAAGAACAACAAAAATAAATGCACTGAAATCATCATATAAAGCTGCAAGCAGGATTCTTGTCACATCTATGATACAACAACAAAACGAAACAGAGTGCTCACTTAGAGTGGTGTGGATTTTGGGTAAGCATAAGAAGCCATTCTCAGATGCAGAAATAATAAAAGAATGCATGACTGAAGTGATGGACACAATGTTTGAAGGCAAACAAAAAAAGGAAATATTAAACAATGTATTTTAATTTATGTCAAAATGGAAATTACATTTTATTTTAGTTCGTATTTTTGTTGTTGTTTTGAATGAAAAGGACATTTTATTTATTACAGTATTATTGCATGTGGCCTGACCGACCTCAATACATGGACCTTTGAGTCATTGAAAAAAATCTTTGTGGACCTTTAAGATTCGTATTTGAGTACCCCTGGACTATACCCTGGTATCTGCTGGTCTGTCGCGCTCTGTACACTCAGTGGATATCTTACCTAGACATATATATGATCATAATCCTGTTATTTCCAAAACATCAAAAACAAGGGATCTAAATGGAGATTCAATACATCTCTTCTAAAATACATTGATTTTATAACACAAATGAGAACTAAGCTCATAGAATTTATTGGCTTAAATCGGAACAGTTTCACACAACAACACACAATTGTTTGGCCATCAATCAAGGGCTTCATCCGTAATAACGCTATTTGGTTCATCACTTCTTTGCACAAAAGCAAGCTCAAAAAGATTTCTACCCTTGAAAAGCAATGTGATATTTTAGAAAAGGACCTCAAAAAAGGTTACACAGAGGCAAAGCAAAGTGATCTTAAAATTAAACAAGCAGAACTAAATAATTTGCTAAGAAGCCGGGCTGAATATATGATCCATATTACCAAACATAAATACTATGCAGAGGGTAGCAGACCAAGTTTTGTTCTTGCCTTAACTCTCAAACATCAAGAAGCCAAAAGTACTATACCTGCAATTAGATGTGATGGATGTGGTGTAGTATCATCAACAGAAGAAATAAATTAGACATTTAAGATTTTTTTTAAAGATATATATATATGTATCGCCCGATCCCTTCAGGAGATGATTTTCTATTGTCGAATAATATTTGCAGACTCTTACATATAATTGGTAAAACCCATAAAATCCCACCCACATGTGGACTGTTGTTCCTGGATGAGAAAAAGGTGTTTGATCGCCGAGAATGGCCATGGCCTTTGGAGAGTATTAAAAGAATTTAAATTTGGAGATAGATTTATTAATATGATTAAAACTTATACACTAATCCCTCTGCTCGTGTATGTATAGGAGGTAGCTTTTAAGAACTATTTGCCATAAAACGGAACCAGCGAGGAGACCCTTTGTCCCCCTTCATCTTTAATATCTCTATGGAACCACTTGCACAATTTATAAGAAAGTGTCCTCAGATCTCACCAGTCACAATAGGGGCTACATCCCACTCAATATCGCTTTATGCAGATGATACACTAGTCTATACTGACTAGTACTACTACTACTACTTGAATACTACACTAGTATTCAACCGTCTCTTCCTCATACTTTAAAAGTATTGGAGCAATTTTTGCTATATTTCTGGATATAAAGTTAATTTGGCAAAATCGACACTAATGCTACTCAATACAGATGAAAGTAAGGTGGTGCTTCCACTACAGAATAAAGTCATGAATGAGGTCACATATCTGGGTATTAAGATTATTACTCCCCTAATATCTATTGCTAAAACTAATTATACCGTAATCTTGAAGAAAATAGCAGATGTTAAAAGATGGAGACACCTGCCAGCATCAATCACAAATCAAATAACAGTTACTAAAATGAATATTCTACCGCGCATTCACTTTATTATTTCCATGTTATCACTCTCACCCCCTGCAGGATACTGGCAAAAACTTGACACTATATTGAGGCGACAAGTGTGGAATGACAGAGGGCCTAATATGAAGTGGTCAGTCTTGCAACTAACAAAGTCTGATGGTGGATTGGCCTGTCCAAACTTTAAATATATCACTGGGCATTTATGTTACGAAGTATAAGCTTCTGGAAGGAGAATGATAAAGAGTCATTTTGGAAAAACATTGAAAAAGAATTAATGGCACCTACGAGACTATAAGACTTCATTCTTTCAGGTATATCAGCTAAAACATGTAGTTTATATTACGGTCCAGTCTTTACTCATACTCTCTAGTTGTTTAGATCATTGGAACAATTTCTGGAAGTTAAGGTCTGGTTCAAGGCATCCCCAATGTGGAATAACATCCGTCTTCTATCCGGGGGGGAAACCCTTCACTAACAGGGCATGGGAATCAAAAGGCATCTGTACACTGAACGATATTAATGGATCAAACTTGATCCTAAGTTTTGAACAGCTGGTATCAGGTACAATGTAGATAGACACTCCCTTTTCTTCTACTTCAGAATAAGATCAGCCTGCAAGGCCTGTAAGGTTCCCTGGGGTTCAGAGCGAGGAGAGCATCCTATTTTAAATTGGATTCAAATTGCGCCAAGGAGAATAGTATCATATATTTATGACAAATTACTTTCACAACAGTACTTACCCACATCACGAATGAAAGCTCGGATTAGAGACAGAGTTGTAGAAGATTGGAATGTAATTTAGAGTAATGTTTTTAATGTTTCAAAAAACCCTAATCATCAGTATATACACTTGAAATTTTGTCATCGAGCAGATATCACTCCAAGAATGAGACACCAAATGAAACTGACATAGGACCCTTTTTGCTCATTCTGCCCTCAGGGAACGTAGGCTCTTTAATGCATGTTGTGTGGTAGTGTCCTGGAGTTTTGGTATTTTGGGGGAACGTCGTTCAAAATCTGGAATTACTGACTGAAGCCAAACTACCGATGGATCCCTTTGTACATTTGCTAAATGAAGACCCTGACCTGGACATTGGGAGAAACTCTAGGAAGATTTGGCATGCAGGCTTGACTGCAGCCAAGAAGATGGTATCACAATGCTGGAAACCACCCCAGGATATTTCTCTCATGCACTGGCTTCACAACTATTTAGACATCTCTTACCTGAAACTATGCTCAGAATGAATCAACAACGCAAGACCAAATACTATTGCAATGTGGAAAAACCTGATCAGTAACCTTGAGAACCTTCTTCATAAATGATCCCAGTTTGTATGTGTGGTGGTGTTTAAAATGTCAGTTATTGTTGGATGGAGCAGATGGGGAAGAGGGGGAGGTCGGGAGGCAGAGGGTGGGAGGTAGTGGGAGACATTGTAAAAATGTATACAACAAAGTAATTTCACTGTATGTCCTGTATTGTTGTATAATAAAAAATGAATGAAAAAAAAAATCAGAATCAGAAATCCTTTAATGTCCCGCAGATGGGAAAATGTGTTTGTCCAGCAGCGACAGATTATTACAAGAACAAAAAACAACAGCAAAAGTAAACAATATAATTAGAAAGGGAAAAAATAGTATAGACGTATATACATATTTACATGAAATTGTGCAAAATGAACAGCAATTTTTTATTCACAGATTTTAAATACAAATAATAAATAAGGGTGTTAAGGAAATTGACCAAATAGTGCAAAAACAGAAATGAGTTTTGCACAGACCTATTGCACAGTGCAGAGTACAGTGTGAGATCTATAGGGAGCAGTGCTGGCTGTACAGTCTGACAGCAGCAGGAAGGGAGGACCTTCGATACCTCTCCCTCACACACTGTATCAGTCTGTTGCTGAAGGAGCTGCCCAGTGCTGTGATAGTGAACTGCAGGGGGTGGGACTCCTGTGCCAGCAGCGATGACAGCTTGTCCATCATCCTGCTCTCTGCCACCACCTGCAATCGGTCAAGATGGCCTTCTTGATAAGTTTATCAAGTCTCCTCCTGTCTGCTGCCGAAATGCTGCTGCTCCAGCAAACTACTCCATAGAAAATGGCTGATGCCACCACAGAGTCATAGAAAGTAGTCAGGAGTGGCCCCTGCACTCCAAAGGACCTGAGCTTCCTCAGGTCCTAAATGGAATACATTAAATGTCCCATATTATGAAAAACTGACTTTTTCTCAGATTTGGGGTGTTTTTTTGGGTCTATGGTGCTGCCACACGTATAGGAACTTCGAAAAAAGACCATCCGTGTGTGGCGAGCGTAGGGAGGACACAAGACACAACAATGTCAGATTGCCTGTGTTCAGGAGGGTAGTAGGGCTGACGGGATTCCACTCGTAGCCTACTGACTGCAAACAACGCCACCTTGGGACTTTCACCCAAATATTTAATTTTGTCGGTTGATCTAAGGGCACGCAAATAAGTTCCACTCATCAGGCATGAGACGTGGTTCCCAGTTAAAGTACACTTTATTATTGATCTTATTAAAACAATGCAGCATCCACACAAAATATAAAAGAGACTATTCAGGGCTGAGGCTCGTTGGTGGGGGAAAACTAGCGAGGGAAGGGGTCCAAACAAAATATCATAAGTCACCCGGGCACGTGACAATCACACACACTCACACACACTTTGTGAATAACCAAAATCCCAGGGGAGCACAGCGCACTGGGAGGGAAGGGAAACCGCCACCCAGGTCACCAGCACCACCACCACCAGCCTCTGCAAAGAAAAGGAACAACAAAAGAATAGTCACACAAAGTGAAACAAAACTAGTATAAAATGAAAAACTGGGCAAATTATAGGCAAACCAAACAAAATATCTATTGCCCAGAATAACCCAACTATAAAGAAAAGAAAAGAAAAGAAAGCAAATAGCACAAATTGTATGCAGAAATTAAACACCACCTGCCATAAACAAATGAATTACAGCAGTTAATTAAATCAAATTAACCAAAAGAATATCAAAAGTCAAAACAGACAGGTGGGGTTAAGAAAACAAATGAATAAACAGAATAAACAAAATCAACCAAGTTAAGGTGTCAAAGTGAAACTAAACACATGGCCATGAAGGCACAATTAACAAAAATGAGACAGTGACTCATCAGCGGCAAAGCAGCAACAAAGCAGCGGCAAAGCTGCGACAAAACAGCAGACAAAGCTGCAACAAAGCAGCAGACAAAGCAGCAGCGGTCAGCTAATCGTGACGTTTCTCATGTCACACAGATCGTTCGGCCCAATGGCTGTATTCTCATCTAAAAAGAACAAAATTAACACTATTAAAATGGGCCTAGCATACTGGTAACATAACATACCTTGTGGCCGGATCGGATACACACACAAGGTGTTGAGAGAGGGAGAGACCCACGCGGCTACTGGTATTCACCTGCAACCATGCTAGCGTTAGCTTTAAAGGTATCCACCAAGATTATGCAGACTGGGAGGATGCTTACCAAGGCAACCCAATGGGACCAGCACACTCCAAGCGAGGCATGTCATGTCAGCTCAGCCGCTCTGCAGTACAACATACATGTGCCATAAGAACAAAGGATCAACACCTAGCAAAGTGGAAGCGACGAGCAGGGTACAATCCTACCTGCCGAGAGCCAAAACTGCCGGGCCGGAAGTGACGTGTCAGACAGGAGCGCAAAGTGAATGCGCCGGGGGGGGCCTGCCGCATTTATACTCCGTTCCCCCTACAGTGAGTGGCTACCATCAGTGTTCAATTAATGACCGGGATACTGCAGCATTATGCTGCTACACATGCTTTTTTGAGTGAGATACAGATTTCTGACAGTGTCTCCCTGCATTTTCCAGATGAACGAGTCAAATTTGGCTTCAGTTACCGACGTCATTGGCCGATCATTTGCATATTTCCAAACACTACCCCCTCCCCTCACCGCATACCTATGGTGTCTTCACCCACCAGCTACAGCGTTACCTTCTCGGAGATCTACCATTATGTTATGAAAGCACCATGTTGGAACGCAACGTGAAATGTTCTGTTGTGGCTGAAAAGACGAGCACACAACACTCCATCGTGTCCCAGCCACAGAGGACAGAAAAGCGGCATGGATTTAATTAATTTTTTAAGGCAACGTCCCAGATACAGTTAGCAAAAACTGTTAGAGACAAGCAGTACATACACACACCCTCCGCATGGTCTAAGTTTTGGGGATTTTGTGAAATAATGCATTTGAAAATGTTTTCTATACTGGAATATGTTAGCATAGCCCGGGGCAAAACGAGTGTATGGTTGACTGCTACATCACAGCACAGTTTACACTCCAAGCCAGTCATTCTGTGTAATGAGTTTCTTCTCCTTGAGTTTATTTATGAGTGATCCTTTTATGCCTTATGTAGCTGTTGGCATATACATGTAAGATAAAGTTGATGTCACTCTTCTTTTTTATATAGGCCAGGGCCCATATTCACAAAGACTTTTATCTTAACGTTAGGAGAACTCCTAAATCGGACTAAAAGTTTTTATGTAGGAGTTGTTTCTTAAAAGTAATTCACAAAGCCACTGAGACCTACTTTTAGTTATGAAAACAGCGAACTCCTAAACTAGGAGTAACTCTCTGTTGC
>CAEMYA010000646.1:46711-67391 GCA_903131615.1 Diplodus sargus | reverse complement strand
TGTTGAGACAAACAGTCACATTAATGGGCATTCCAGTCACAATCGGCTGTGCACCGCCTATTTGACTGGGAACACTTCAAAGATACAATAACTTGGGGAGAAGTTACTACCCCTCTGTGACAAAAATGCATAATTGTATGTAAAATAGCATAAAAAAAATTCACCGCTGTGTTGGGGGCCCTGTAAAGATTCTTTTCATGGGGCCCAAAATCCCTAGCGGCGCCCCTGGTGATGAGTGAGTGAGTAAGTGAGTGAGTGAGTGAGTGAAAGAATGCATAGGAGGCTCCTTCAAGCCTCTAGTTAGATCTGTTTCAGTACAAACCAGAAAAGAAGATGAGCTAAAGAAAATCTTGTCTTCAGTGATTTGGAAAGTCAAGACTTTAATCACTGGCTTATTTTCGTTGGCCTTCACCTTTGTTCAAGATATAAACAGGCAAAGATTGGATAGGTTGAGTAATTGATCATGAAGCCTTTCATTAAACTTTGCAGTTTTTTGTTGTTGTTTATTTGGCATTAGCATTGGAAGCTTTGCTCCTCAGACTCTTTCCAGCCCCCTACAGGCTGCAAACTTAGGAGACTGAGTTTTTGGTGTGGCGTTAGCCCCATCCTGTGGAATTCTCTCCAATTGGTTACAGAGGGCTAGCAGCGTGTTACCAGCATCGCCACATATAATTGGTCTATTGTTTGTCATTGTCAATCAATCATGGGCTGACAGGCTCAGAGGGCCCTGACAGTGCTGTCAATCACTACACGAACCAGGGTGGGGCCGGGGCGGGACCTCAATGGGCGGGCGGGACGGGCTGCTGCTGAGCCAGTAATAACGTTAGTGAGTAGTAATGGTGAGCGTCTTCGAAACTGTCGTGTCCGCTACTTGGAAATGTATAAGAGGAAGAAACGCCCGGGTGGTGCTTAGAAACAGCGATTAAAAAAGTTGAAGTCTCTGGAGGTGGAAGCTTCTAAATGTCCGAAGTTGACAGACCTTTTGGTGCCAGGACCACCAACCCGCCAGCAGCCACTGGTGCTGTTGCATCGGAGACCAGGGAGGAGGACCTAATGATGATGAGCGAGTGGAGGCAGACATGGTAAGTAACATTAGCCTGGGGCTGGCTAGGCTAAATTTTTGAATCATGTCCAAAACAAAGTAAAAAACGTTTTTACATTGAATGTGATGTGACCTAACTAACTGCATACTGATGAATGCAGCTACCGCTAATGCTAACGTAGCTCCTCAGGGATTGAAGCCGTTATTTTTCTAACTTTGACAATCTAACATGTGACAGCATATTAGCCCAGAGTTGAAGGGCTGTGACTTTTGGTAGTTGTGGTTGATTTTGTTCAAATATACCGAATTATGATATTATTGGCTTTTATTGTTCAGATGATTTAGCTAAGCTAGCTAACAGATGCTAATGTCAGCGGTCTCTTGTTGCCATAGCAACAGTAAACATTTATGTGGACTGATGAGCTGTAAATAGAGATGCAGAATCAAGCTGAGATACTTTGAATTTTAGCACAAAATAGAAGTAATAAGTTTAATTTCCAATATTTACCATTGAATTTATTGTAATCTTTCAATTCATTTATTGTTTACTGAGGTGATAACTATTTAATAGGTATAATTTGTGTGTAACTTTAAAACTTTTTCTTTATTTTTCAGACTTAATGTATCCATGTCCCTCTCGTGTAGACCACTAAACTTGTGAGAGCCTGAGGAGGTGTTACCCCTCCGTCGAGTGGCGGAGCTAGACTTTTATCCCTGGGTTGGCCAGGGGGTGGCCAAGGCTATTTCAGGGGGTCCACAGACTATGATAATGAATTTAAACTCTGACGCAAAGGCAGAGTCTGGTGCATTAGGCAGGGAAAAATGTCTACATGCAAAGCAGTAGGAGGAGTCTTTAAGGATTGAGCATTGAAGCCAAGAACTGGCTCTGTACCAGGCACTGCAGAATGCTCTCTTCCTTGATCCATGCTGAGTTCTGGGCAATTGTGTAAGACACGGCTGAACTGGACCCTCCTCTTTGCATCTTGAAATATCTGGAATACAAATAAAATGGTCATGGAAACACAGTTAAGTAATCAAGAAGATTAGTAGATGATAACTGCAGCTCTTGGACAAGCAAAAGCAGTGCTGGACACAGCTGGCTCCGGGTCTGGCTCTTCTGGCTCACTAACATCTTGGTCAGAATCAGAGGCCTCTGTGTCCTCCTTCAATGGAACTACATTGTATAAAAATATTAATATTAAAAATGCAACCACCATTGAAAAAACAACACACATCAGCAACCAACATTTCAAATATCTAAAACTTAACTTGAAATTACTGAACTGAGCATGTGATTGTGATTCAGTTCTCATTGTTTTGACTCATTAAACAAAAAACCGACTCCATTACACACTAAACTAAACACTACATAACACACTAACTATACTCTCCAAACACGATCAATGTCACAAATCTCTCAATTCTCAATATCACTGTCTCTACACCGACCGTCGTTGCCTGTCACTCATCCGCCGAAGTCCCTCCCACAACTTCCTGTTCCTCTACAACCAAACTTGCGGCTTGAACACTTTCGTGACAAAAGCCCGTTTTTACCGTTTCTTCTGCACCAGACACAAAGCAAACGTGACAGCAATGTTCACGAAAAAGCATGGCGGACATTATTTACCCCAAGTCCGGTTTTGGACAGGTCGGTGCGTCCGGTCCGTCAGCTCGGGAGTTGGGCCGTGTAGGTTAGCTAGCGGCTAGCGGCTAGCAGCTAGCTACACACGAACATCCACAGATTGCGATTCCACTTTGTTGTCTGCGCGTCTCCACATCTCCTCAGACCCTAACAGACACGGTCCGGTCTCGTTTAGTCTCATTAATCCACAACAGTCAGTTTAGATGCACAGAACAGAACGGGACCGAACCGCCGGCTAACTCGCGGTCCAGCTCGCGCCTCCGCAGGTATACATCCGCTTGTTTCTTAATGTGTGTCGTAGGCTTGAGCTCTGCAGTGATGTGCTCTAATGCGCATGTCACAGTGGTAGCTCCGGTGGACTATGCTCCAGAATGTGCAAAGCATTTATGAAATAATTTATTCACGGTATCATGGCAGTCCAAACAAATGCGAAGTCGCACACCACTGACCCAAACGGCAGCCATGTTGAAACTCTCAGGTCATTCTGATCCTGATACGCAGAGATATTTGAGGCACAGACAGACAGACAGACAGAGATTCCTTGCTTTTATAGAGAGATGTCTTGTGTGTGCTTTTATTAGGAAAACCTTATCCTAGTTGTGACACGCCTAAACCCAATCACTGCACCTGAGAGAGATTGGCAGGATTTTAAGAAAGCAAGCAGAGAAAGCTGCAGTAGAGACGAGAGCACAGAGCGGGCGAAGGACGAGGAATTGGCGATTCTAACGAGGTAGGACACCGATCGCAGGACCCACGCCAGAGTAACGGAGAAGCTAGGGGGCTAATTGATGGCAGGTTCCATGAAGAGGCGTGCAGAGTGAAACTATTGCGTGAGTAGCGGCCTTGAATGATAAAGCGCTACTCACGATAGCTGGTGTGTGTGTGTGTGTGTGTGTGTGTGTGTGTATGTGTGCGTGTGAGTGAGTGACGTCTTGCCTCCGTTAGCTCGAGGCTGTGTCAGCAGAGGACAACGGTGAGGAGCCAGGAGGCTACGACCGAACAAAGAACGTGTTGCTCCCTTTCCTTCAGGGACAGAGCCACCCCGCCAGCGTACTGGACGTGTGCTGCTGCCTTCCGCCCGCAAGATAGGACCCCGAACTGTTTTATTGGACTTTTATCGCCCCTTGGTTTTAGCTTTCATTTTAGCCTTTTAGCGCCCTTTTACCTGTGGTTTTAACCTGAATTTATACTGCAAAAAACACTCCCGTGTTACATTATCATCAGCATCAACCTAAAGGCTACGATATGGATTTTGTAATACAATTATCGTATAATCATACAACTAAAGTTCATCCAGTAACTACTGTTTTCCTCTGTAAGGCTGACTTTGGTAACACAAACATGAGGACATTACATACAAAGTACCTCTATTTCTCCGCTGTTTGCAAGATCCACACAATCATACATTTCTGCAGACTGAACTCTGTTTTGTCATCATGTCTCTGTTCAGCTCCTGTGTATGTGTGTGTGTGAGGTTGTATATCTGTGTGGCATGTGTGTGTGGATTTGTGTCTGTATGTGTTTGTGTGCTACTCTCCAGCTGCTGCCCCCCACCAATGCCCCCTGCTATTTTCACATATTGTACAATCTGTGATGCTGCTTACAAGTTTTGGTATTTATGTATATCACAATAGTGGATACTTTTTTGTCTCAAATGAATAATGAACTTAGTTAAAGGTTTGCAAGTTATTCACCTGAATATAAGAAGTTTGCTACCTAAAATTGACCTTTTAAGAGTCCGGCTTACTTACACCAAACCTCATGTAATCACTCTCTCAGAAACCTGGTTGAACAGTAATATTTCTTACAATGATGTTAAACTTGACAACTATGTCTTATACAGAAGTGATAGGTGCCCCAGAGGAGGGGGACTTGTGACCTACATCTCTTCAAGTCTGACTTCAGAACTAGCCATACCAACTGAGAATCCTTTGTATTTTGAATGTCTCTTTGCTAGGATAGTTCTTCACGAGAACAAGAGATTTATTATTGGAAATATATATAGACCTCCCAAATCTCCTACAGAATTTACAAATCATGTTAGCCACCATTCACTACGTAGACCACTAAGGTGAAAAAATTATCTTAGGGGACTTTAATTGTAACTGGCTTGACCGGTTCTCTCTCAATGTTCGCAATCTTTTTAATAGCATAAACCTCACACAACTTATAACTGAACCCACCAGGGTGTGCTCTAGCTCAGCTTCCTTGCTTGATTGGATACTAGTCACACATCCTGATAGAATTACTCAATCTGGTGTATTATCGGATTCTTTTAGTGACCACTCCATTGTCTTTTGTGTTTGGAAGATTAGAATGCCTCATCTGCCTCCTAAATCTATCAAAGTAAGAAAAGCTAATAACATCAAACCTGATCTTTTTAACCAGGACATTTTAAACATAAGATGGGAGAGGTTTCAGTTAATACCGAATGTTGAAGATGCGTGGCATTTCTTCTACACCAAGTTTTTTGAGGTCATAAATAAACGCGCACCCTGGTCTACAATTAGAGTTAAGGGTAGACACTTACCCTGGATTAAAGGAGAACTTATCAACTTATTCAAACAAAGAGACAAGGCTTGGAAAAAGTATCGAGCAACCAAGGATGTCTCTGATTGGAATACTTACAAAGATTTGAGGAATAAATGCAAACCAAAACAAGAAACGCTAAAGCCAATTACTATAAAGACTCCCTCGCAGCCAAATTTAAGAATCCCAAACAGTTCTGGAAAATAATCCATAGTGTAACTATTAAATCTACAAAAAACTCTACTACTCATATTAAATTGAATGATGAAATCATTAAAGATTCAATATTAATTCTTAGTTCTAAGCCTTTAGTCAGCACTTTTCAGTAACTGGCAATTCTCTGTCCAGTAATCACTGCTCTGATTTCAGCGTGACTAATGAAAGGTGCAGAAGCTCCTTCTCCTTCAGAACTATCGCCCCAATTGAGGTTCAACGGGTCATTGATGGCTTAAGCTCTGGGGGCAGTTGTGGTCTAGATGGGCTGGAGATAAAATTCTTTAAATTTGCTTCTCATATTTTATCTTTTCCGCTGTCTGATCTATTTAATCTATCGTTGACCACCTGTGAAACCCCCTCATCCTGGAAATGTGCCAGAGTAACCCCTCTACATAAAGGTGGTGACCCCCAAGATATCAACAACTATAGACCCATCTCAATCATTAATAATATTGCAAAGATATTTGAAAAACTTGTTTTTAACCAACTGTCCAACTATTTCAATGATTACAATATCCTATCTCCACACCAATCTGGCTTTCGACCCAACTTCTCGACGACCACTGCTCTCACAAAATTCACCAATGACATACTGTCCTCCTTTGACAAAAACATGCCTACACTTGCCATATTCATTGATCTATCAAAAGACTTTGATATGGTTGATCACTACCTCCTCCTAGACAAGCTATATGCTGTTGGTCTCTCATCAGAATCAGTTTTATTTTTTAATTCTTTTCTTCACAATAGAAGCCAGTGTGTCTCTTTTCAGAGCACGCTGACTTTAAATCAATAACAAAAGGTGTGCCTCAAGGCTCATCTTTGGGTCCTCTTTTATTTTCTATTTTTGTCAATGATCTCCAACAAATCTGCTCCGACTGTCAAATACATCTTTATGCTGATGATACTGTAATTTACGCATCTAAACCTAACATCACACAAATTCAGCACTCCTTACAATCCAATTTTAACTCAGTTCAAAAATGGTTTTCATCTAACAAGCTTCTACTTAATAAGACAAAATCACATAGCATGTTTTTTAGCACCAGATCTGATTCACCACCCAATGACTGGTCCTTCCATTTTCTTGATGGTGCACCACTAGAAAATGTAGCTGAATTTAAATACTTGGGCCTATGGCTTGATTCACAGTTATCATTTAAACCACACATTGATTCAACTATAAAGAAAATTTACTGTTGCTTGAAAATACTGTACCCCAGCCAGCGCCCCCATACACACACTGGCCTGTCGCCTGCGCAGCCGCACAGGAGGGGAGAGAGCCCGGCACTGCTGCAGAGGAGCCGTGATCTGCGATTACTCTGAGCAGCATGTGAATTACAATATACATTTTTTTTCGCTTTTCCCCCGATGATCTGAATAAGTCGCTAAATTTGTCGCTTGTAGCTTTACAGAAATAAAGTCGCTAAGAGGGTCTGAAAAGTCGCTAAATCTAGCACGAAAGTCGTCAAATCGCTGTGTGATGCGTGCGACCATGCTGTTAAAATTGATTAACCTAGCAATGTAACGTAAGTAACGAGCTTGGCGAACTGTAATGTGATTACTACATTCAGAACAGTAATGCCTTACAGTACTCGTTACTAAAAAAAATAATGTGATTACAATAAAGTGTTACTTTGTAACGCGTTATACCCAACACTGCCTAAGGCATACTGATCACCTCTTTTTCCGCACTCCTAGAATATTTAAAGAAATTGGTCACCGATCATTCCAGTTCAAAGCTCCGTCTGACTGGAATAATCTCCCATGCCAGCTCAGGTCTACTACTTCTCTTCATGGTTTCAAAGCATTACTTCTAACCCATTTGTAAACTCCTTGTTCTTGTTTCTGATTTTCTGATTTTGTGTTTATTCTTATCTTTATTTATTTATTTATTATTATTATTATTATTATTATTATTATTATTATTATTATTTTATTCTAATTTCTCATTCACTTTCTCATTTATATTATTGTTGTATCTTATATATTTATCATATAGATGGACATTCCTGTAACTTTCTTTTTCCCACTTGTAAGTACGGATACTCCTAAATTGACTACTGAACTGAGATTTGGCTGTCAGTGGATTAGCTGGGGTTTGGAGAGCCTTGTCTGTGTCTGTGTGAGTGTGTGTGTGTGCATGTATAAGTCCTGAAAAGTGTTTCACTGTTTTTTTTGTTGTTTGTTTTGGCTTTGTACTATATGTATCATTTTGTGGAAGGACCCCCTCGAAAATGAGATGATTCATCTCAAGGGGCTATCCTGAATAAACAAATTCAAACAAATTCAAATCTTCGTCTACTCCCACCATCAGAGGAACCGGAGACCCAGATTGAAGCCTGGGTTGGTTAAATGGAAAAGTCACTAAGCCCAGGTTAGATTTTGAAAGTAACCAGCCAGTATATCCTGCCACCTGCACTCAGGCCCCTATCCAAAGCCGCTCCCCCAAACCAGCGGCAACCACTGTAGTGTTCAACAATTTGAATTTGTGTTTTGGTGCAGCACAACAATAAACACAGTAAAAAGTAAAAATGTAAAGAAAGATAAGGGCTGGTGAGGCATGAATAGATGAAATGAAAACAAAAAAAGTTGTACAAACCGGGACATCTGGACTTCCAGTGGCACCATGTGGTAGAGGGTAGTGAGAAAGTACCTTTAGAGGAAACCGATTAAAACTGTCCATTAACTAAAGGGGAAAAGGCAGGGAGTGAGTAACAAGAAAATTCGGCGGAGGGGTTGAGCCCAGAGACAGCCGCTCAGCAGTGAACATGACTCGTCATACTAGAGGAGATGCGCAATTAAGACTGGAGCATACTGAAGCAGCAGGCGACAACAAGAGAGCTATGGCTAGATTCGAAAAGAACATGAAAGAACATATGGACAAAACAACATCCCTGGAGACGTACGACGCGGCTGGAGCTTCCTGCCGCCTTCCTACTCCAGCAAAAAGCCAAACTGTCTGAGAAATGGTATAACCTGGAGTCAAGAATAAGACGCATAATATACGGATCAGGGCCGGTTCTAGGCAGGCATATATTAGGGGCAGTCAGAAATGTGAAGGGGGCATCATGTGTACACATCATGCTCCAGCACATTTTTTTGTGTGCTTATAGTAACAGTGTTTCTTCATTGAATTGGGTTGTTTGCTATGAGTCCAATCCCAACCTGGAGAAGTGGATTGCACTTTGTCTGGCCTCTATCTTCAGACCTGTCCAACTTGGGTGTCCCACCTGAAGACTAAGCTCCTGCTGGTATAGCTCTTAAGGTCACTGAGGCACGCAAAACCCTGGCCACAATAAGGTGGCAATCCCTCAGGGGGGGAAACTGAAAAATAAAAAATAAATAAATAAATAAAATAAAACATCCATCATCCAGATTTTATCAATTACAAACATAACATTTATCTTTACTTGATGGCCTAATTCTCACATAAATTAACCTAAAGTTGGCCTTTACACACCAAAGTCAATATTTACAAAACTGAAAGGCAGTCTTATGAATAATAAAAAAAATTCTTCTCAAACTAATTTATAAAACACAACAGATATAGAGCAGAACGTTTTATGTTTTCTTTCTTTTTTTTCTTTTTTTGGCTTGTTTTTTATTTTTTGTTGGCAACTTAACAGCTCAAAAAATCTCATTTCTCTCCACTCCTCTCTCATTTCTCTCTCATTTCTCTCACTCCTCTCCACTCCTCTTTTTATCTCCACTCCACTCTACAACAACAGTCTCCTGTTTCCCTTTGCAAAAACTCTCACAAATTCATCAATGTCCAAGTTATTTGTTATGGACTTCTCATGGGCCAAGATTACCAGATTCCTCTTCCTCTTGTGTAACATAGTGCAACGATAGGGGGTTAGAACCCGAACTCTCACATACTGCTGAAGACACACCAATTACAAGAGCTGTTACATACAATTTATGCAACTCAGGAAAGGCTTCCTTGTACTCCTACAGGTGTTTACACACAGTGGACAGGTCTGTTTCATTTGGACATTTCAACAACTTTTTTGCTTCATTTCATTGCTTCAGGATTTCATTTTTCAGACTTGCATTGTTAGCCAGAGGGTGCAACTGGGTTAAATCTAGAAATGCGCTAGATTTGGGTGCAAGACTAGATATGGCTTTCATCAGGTCAGCATTTCTCTGTGACAATCTAGTTTCCATTTCTGAAATGGCCTTGTCAAGGATGTTGAGCAGAGATCTTTTCAGAGCCTGATGGGGATTAAGAATAGAATCATCAGAGTCTGTATGGTGCACAGTTGAGAGCACAACACTTTGACCAAGGTGTTTGCTCATTGTTCTCCTTCTCTTTGGAGGATGTGAATCATCTCCAGCAGCCGCCTGAGATAACTCTGCCCGACACTCATCTTCTCGAATGTTTTTTAGGGACTTCAGTGCTGCGCCAACAACCTCAGAAGCACTGCACATATCCACAGACTGAGACTGTAGAATTGCATTTGCTGGTTTCAAGACACCAAGCACCTGCACTAGAAACTTTCCAGTCTCAAAGAATTGATGCCTCTTAATTTGACATTGCAGGCCTTATGCCTCAGTGCACAGATTAACTGCAGCATCACCACCCTCTGTCATCTCAGATAGGATACTGAGAATATGGTCTTGATTTTCAACAATGTACCTTGTCACCTCATAGTGGCTTGTCCATTGGATTTCAAGCAGTCTTTTAAGGTTAGGTGCATCATATTTCTCGGACACATGGTGGTGCTGAAAAAACTTGTAGAGTGAACTAGAGGGGTCAAAAAATCTTCTGCACACGGTTCACTCTGCCTGGCATGCACAACTACTAGGTGCAGTCGGTGGTTGTAGCAGTCGATATATGGCACATATCCAGCAAGCTTCTTTTGGAGCAGAGCTTGTACACCACCTCTTACCCCACTCATCACAGAAGCCCCATCATAACACTAACTAAGTATGTTGTCAGCACTGTAGCCAGCATCAGAAAGGTGTGTCAATATCTCAGAGGTGATGTACTCTGCATCAAGTTGATGCAACTCAAGCAACCCAATAAGATACTCCTCTGGCATGGAATTGCTGACAAACCGAAACATCACAGACAAATTTTCCACATTGCACCTGTCTCTGGTCCCATCACTTTTGAGGCAGAACCCCGCAGAATCTGCATTTTCATATTTGTTCCTGATCTCTCCAAGCACCATGTCTGCCAGTGTTTCAATAAATTTCATTTTGGATATCCTTAGATATGTATTTTGCATTCTTTGGGAAACCATTAGCAATGCTTGCTAGCTTCTCATCCTTCTCTAAAGTACACTCCATCAGTTTTAGAAAGAGACCTGAAGCAATGTCGTCATCAGCTGCATCATGCCTCAAAGTTTCTGCAGTCCCACGGAGCCCCAACTCATTTAGAGAAACTTAACAGCACTGCCCACACTCTTGACATAGTAATGTTTTTTTTCAATATGTGTTTTACCAACCAACAGGGAGTCAACAGTTCCCCTGTAGCCTCCCTGCTTTTGTGCTGAGTCCATACAGTTGAAGCATGCACATGGTTGTGGCTGGACACATGCCTCTGTAGCCCCTTGTCTCGATCAAGTGCTGCTTTCCAGTTGTTAAAACCAGTTAAGGTAAAAACAACATCCCTCTCATTAACAGTGCCGACATTTTCCGACAGGGGAAACAGAAGCAGGCGTCTCGCACCACAGAATATTCCATGGTCTAGCCATGGTCGTGTGCGGTACCAGGCAGGATTGAATGATCTCAATGTTGTACCAAATGCATGCTTTGGGCAGCTACCCAGTATTGGCTGAGATGATGCATTGCCATTTAAGTCACTGGGTAGCTGATAAGGGTGTCACGATTTCGATTTTAAATCGAAATCGCTTGAAATAAAAAAATGGGATCGACGATGCTGTCACGCCGCCATATCACGTCCGGTCGGCTTGCCGAGTGGAAAAAAACCCACCCGTGTTGAAGTGCTGCAATTCAACCTCCTCTAACTTAGCTACTAGCTAAGCCAGTAGCTATTAGCAACATCCAGCCAAACGATAGCATGGTGTTACACCATTCCTGTTCAGCTCCCGGACCGTGGTCGGGAAGCACAGGGGAGACGATTTCCTCCAGGGCCGAAGTTTGAGTTTACCTTCGGAGTGAGCCCCCTTTCACGTGTTAAGCTGGTCGGGAAATAATACCAGGGAGCTTTGCTGTATCTGGCTGTCACCTTATTCACAGCCAAACTGCAGACTATATTGTACACTTTATTGCTGTCGCTACTACTGCTACTCCTTTCGCTTCTCCTTCCTCTCTCATTCATTCACTGACACCACGTACGCACGCTCACTCTCGCTTGCCCACTCACACCTCCTCTTTCACTGAAGTCGCCGGTGTGGAAGTATTTTGGATTTCCAGTGAGTTATGTTGACAGCATTTGCGTTGTCGACAAAAAAGTCACAGTTTGCAAGCTCTGCAGAAACTAGATGGCAGGTTATTTTCTTTAAGTTTCCAATTGACTGAAGATATGTTATTGTTACATTATGTTGTTAATAAATGTTTTTTTGACAATGTAGTGTGGTACATTGCGAACAAAGGTCAGAAATTGTATTGCATAAAAGTCTAGTCTAAAAATGGCATAGCAACCTGTGCTTTAAAAAAATTAAATGTAAAAATCGAGAATCGAATCGTGACCTTAGAATCGAAAATGTAATCGAATCGAGGATTTGGAGAATCGTGACACCCCTAGTAGCTGAGCAGGCTGCTTTGAGGCAGCACTTGGGGGGATAGAGGGAGGTGCAGGAGAAGCTGATGCTAAAGGTGCAGTTATGCTGGCTGCTGTCTCTGATGTACTAGCAGCAGCATCATTGCTACAACTATTAGTATATGCAGGAGCAGCTACACTTTTTAAAAGCTCTGAAAAACGGATGCATTACACAGCATTAACTTTGTCTTCGTGAGCTGCTGGAAGCCGGAGCAGAACTTAAGTAAGATAGCTTTGTAAAAAAAAACGCTGTGATTATATGAAACAAAATAGTGCAGAACTACAGCCTGGGGCGGGGCTTTACATAGGGTCTGTCAGTCACAGGTCGTGTCTTCAGTTTCTCACATGCAGTGGACGTGGGCACTCATCTCTGTGCTTGTGACGCTGCTGCATCTTCAAAGTCTTACCCAGTGGTGGTCCTAGCTTTCATGACTCCCTGGGCGAACCTCACCTCCAGCGCCCCCGAAAAAAACGGACAGAAAAAAAAAAACTTATTTAAAAAAGTTATTTACACAGTAACGGCTACAATAAAACATATATACAATCATAAACACAAATAGGTACCAACAATCAAAAGAACTAGTATAATAGAATGAAATATAAATAAAATAGTGAATCAAATTTCTAAATTGCACGAATCCTTCATCACACACTTAAGAGAGTATGATCATTTTACTACACTTTGTACAAAAAAACACAAAATGAATACCAACCAACTTCTAGATAATAATAATAATAATAAATTTTATTTGTAATGCACTTTACATTTGTACACAAATCTCAAAGTGCTAACAAGAAAGCAACAAACATTAAAAACAGTACATGTGACATGAAAAATATGGTTATGAGTTGAATGTTTTTGAGAAGAGGAATGTTTTGAGTCCTTTTTTCAACATGGCAGTGGTCTGAGGTGCCCGTAGGTGTTCTGGGAGGGTATTCCAAAGCTGGGGTGCGGCGGCAGAGAAAGCTCGGTCACCCATGGTGCTGAGTTTGGTTCTGGGGCGGTGGAGGTAATTGGAGTTTGTGGAGCGGAGGGATCGTGTGGGGGTTTGAGGGGTGAGTAGTTCCTTGAGGTAAGTGGGGGCATTTCCATGGATGCATTGGTGGGTGAGGAGAGAGATTTTGTACTGGATTCTGGCGGGGATGGGGAGCCAGTGGAGTGAGTGGAGGATGGGGGTGATGTGTTCATATTTCCGCACTCTCATCAGGATCCTAGCAGCGGTGTTTTGGACTATTTGTAGTCGTTGGAGGTGTTTGCCAGGGATCCCGATGAGAAGTGCGTTACAGTAATCGATTCTGGAGGAGACAAAAGCGTGGACCAGTTTTTCGGAGTCTGATAGGTAGAGATTTGGGCGGAGTTTGGCGATGTTCCTGAGATGATGGAAGGAGATCTTGCAGAGCTGTTTGACATGTGTTTCAAAGGTAAGGTGGGGGTCGAATCGTACACCGAGATTGGTGACGGATGGGGAAAAGCGGATGTCATGTCCAGAGAAGGTGATGCTGGTTATGGAGGCTGCCTGAATCTGGTTTGGGGTGCCCACAAGAATTGCTTCGGTTTTGGAGTTATTAAGATGAAGGAAGTTGAGATTTAGCCATGCCTTTATCTCCTCCAGACAAGTAGTGAATAGGGGCAGAACAGATGATGGCGATGAGAGCGATGGGGATGATGAGGGGGTTGCAGAGGAGTTTGTGCCAGTTTTTATGTAAAGTTGTGTGTCATCGGCATAGCAGTGAAAGGATATTTCGTGGCGACTTATGACCTGGCCAAGGGGGAGCATGTACAGGTTGAAGAGGGTGGGGCCCAGGACTGACCCCTGAGGGACCCCACAAGTGATGGTATGTGTCTGGGATTTTGCATTGCCAAGGGAGATATATTCAGTTCTGTCAGTGAGGTAGGAGTGGAACCAGTTCAGGGCAGTGTTTGTAAGTCCAACGGAATGGTGTAGGTGGTTGAGGAGAATGGTATGGTCCATGGTGTCGAAAGCAGCAGACAGATCAAGGAGGATGAGGAGCGAAGGTGAGCCAGCATCTGCTGCCATCAGCAGGTCATTTGTGACCCTGACCAGGGCTGTTTCTGTGCTGTGGGCGGACCGGAAACCAGACTGGAATTTCTCGAAGAGGTTATTGATTTTGAGGCGGTTCTGGAGATGAGCAGCAACTACTTTTTCCAAAACTTTGGAGAGGAATGGGAGATTTGAGATGGGTCTGTAGTGGGCGGGGTCTTCTGGGTCTAGTGTGGGTTTTTTGAGAAGTGGTCTGATAATGGCGGTTTTAAGGGTGGCTGGGACGTGACCGGATTGAAGGGAGAGGTTTATGACGGTGGTCATCAGAGGGCTTATGGCAGAGAGGTTATTTTTCACCAGGTTTGTGGGGAGAGGGTCCAGAGCACAGGTGGAGGGCCTAATCCTCCGGATGATAGCCTCTACCTCTGGGAGGCAGACACATGGGAGGTGGGTTAGAGGCTGGGAGATCTCGGGAAGTGGGTCAGTAGTGGTGGCAAGCGGAGTGGAGGAACCTGAGAGGCCGGTGCGAATGGAGTTTATTTTGTTTTTGAAAAAAGCCATGAGTTTATTGCAGTGCTCGTCTGTGGTTTCAGAGAGTGAGGGGGACTGAGACTTGAGGAGGTGGTTAATTGTTGAGAACAGCTGTTTTGAGTTTCTGGGGCTATTGTTAATAATGTCAGAGTAGTAGTGAGATCGAGCCGCCCTAAGGGATTTGGAGTATGCTTTTTGATGTTTCCGGAAAGCCAGTTTATGGACGGTGAGACCTGAGGTTTTGAGACGCCGCTCGAGGATATGCCCAGCCACCTTCATTTTGCGTAGCTCACTTGTGTACTAGGGGGCTGTGTGGGAGAAGGAGACTGTTTTAGTTTTGATTGGGGCATGATAGTCCAGGATGCTGCTCAGGGTTTGGTTGTAATAATCCACTGCGTCGTTGGCTGATGAAAAGGTTACAGAAAGATGTTGGAGGTTGATGGCCATGGATGAAGGGTTGATGTTTTTAAGGTTTCTGAAGGAGATTTGGCGTTGTGGCTTGATGAGGGGTGACAAAAATGGCAATTCCATGGAGATGATTTTGTGGTCAGAAACACCCAGATCATAGGCTGTGAGATTACTTAGAGGGGCAGAGTCAGTGATGACCAGGTCGAGAGTGTGTCCCCTGGAGTGTGTGGGGACATCCACAAGTTGGTTGAGGTTAAAGCAGTCCAGTGTTTGGAGAAACTCAGCTGCAAAGCGGCAGGAAGGGGAGTTTACGTGGATGTTCAGGTCTCCGAGTAAGATGAGGTTGGCAGAGGTTGTGCAGAATGTTGAGAGGAGGTTGTATATTTCGGTGATGAAGGAGGGGTTTGGTTTGGGTGGCCGGTAGATGAGAAATATTGTCATGAGGAAAGGAGGCTTGCACTTGAAGGCCAGGCACTCAAAAGAGGATAGCTCAGGCAGGGGCAGAGGGGATATATCCAGATTGTTGTGGTAGATGACTTCAAGACCGCCGCCTCGGCCGGTGTTGCGGGCTCTCTGGAGATAGCGATAGCCGGGGGGGCAGGTTTCGTTGAGGGCAGAGCAAACATCCGGTTTCTGCCAGGTTTCAGTGAGGCACATGAGGTCTATGCAATTTTCCAGGATGTGGTCATGAATGAGGCAGGATTTGTTGGTCAGAGATTGTGTGTTCAGCAGTTCAATTTTGAGTGTGTGTGAAGAGTTGTTTCTTGGAATTTTCCTAAGAAGTGTAAAGTCCACACCACGTTGTTCGTTCTGCTCAGTTGACCGGCTTTTTTTAGTGGATTGTGATTTAGTGGCAGATGTAGTTTCATGTAAGGGTGGACGGTTACCAATTATAGTGCGTATTTGTCGACAGTCAGAGTGAGGAGTGGATGGTAATCTGCAGTGTCTGGAGGTAGATCTTGGTGAGAGAGTAGGTGACTCTCTGATAGACACAGAGGAGGAGAGACTGCGTGATGTTTAACAAACAATATGTGAGCTAGTCATGTTGTGTTACATACAGATTATTAGGGTGAAAATAATTAGATATAATGTTTGCTAGTCAGTTGGACTGAAAACGGATGCTACCATCATCTACTATTATAGCCAGCAGTGCAGCAAGAGGCTAACAAACATACGAGTGAGCCTGACTTACTAATTAATGTAATTTCATCTCATTACATGCATGGTCACACTATGAAGAGCAGATGACATGGCTCCATACCTTTTGCTTGTTTCTCCTCTTCTTCTTTTCTCTTTTTCCTGAACTGGGCACCTGATGGCTTTGTCCTCTTCTTATCCATTTGTTTATTCGACACTCGGGTATCAATACGTGACCCCTCCCAACACCGTCAACCAAGACTTAAGACGAAACTAATTCACCTCGTTTTGGAATATATTTCATTATTTAATTAACCCCCCAAAACACATGTGAAACTATGGGCTTTTATTCACAATATTATTATGACTGAAATGCATTTGTTATGCACTATTAGATGAATCCCCTGCTCCCCCGTTCCCCCGCTCCCCCGCCCCGCTACCCTTCCCCACAGACTCTGTGTGAGACTCTCAGCAGCAACAGACGCACTTTGATTAAACAGAGGGCGGCCAGCCTGCTCCCCACACGGCGCCATGACATCATTGACTTGACTGTAAATTAGCAATACAAAAACCGGAGGACATGAATGCAATCGAAAATAATATATGTATATATATATAAGGCTCATCCATAGAGGCAGAGGAGGTTGGTCCTCCTCTATTTTTGAGAGGCAAGAGGAAAATCTTTTTTTTTAAGAAAGAGTAACTGGTTGAAATAAATCATTACCAAATCTCAGTGTCATTTATAGAATATTATATATATATATATTATATAATTAAAAAAGTTTCTTCTTTGGAAGAAAATCCACTTAAAATGGTTCAACAGCGATAGCTGCAGACGGAGGAGACAGTAGTCTGTGAGCGGAGCAGGGAGCAGGAAGGTGGGGGCTAGAGGAGGACGGAGGGCTTCTGTCCTCCGTGGGAGGGATCTCCTTCCATTCAATCAATGCATTTAGGATTTTTTCATGCTGATCTATGATTGGCTAAGACACGTAATATGACGCGCTAAGGGAGGACGTCCTCCCTTACCAATCAGCAACCAGAATACAAGATTGACAGCAGGTTGATCCAATAACAGTTCCCAAATTTCATCCTCACATTTATACAAGCGTAAACAAAAAATACTTGTATGTATTTTACAGCTTTCACTGCCAGCCATGCTCGGACAAGAAATATTGAGTTTTCAGCGATATTGGAATCCGTTTCAAAGAAAATATAAGCACATTTCTGAAAGAAAAAAAACTGTTTCGAGAAATCACAGAGAAGCAGTCAGAAAAATAATTAATTTTTTTTTCGTTTCGTTCGTCCTGCTGGAGGACATAATGTTAGCGCCATAAATGTGATGCAATACAGATAGCACAGTGGGTAGTGCAGTTGCCTGCCATACAGGTGACTGGGAATCAAAACCCGGAAGGGGTACACTTTGATATTTTTTTTGTCTTGTATATTAGCCATTTAATAAAATAAATGTTTTTTTTTTTTTAAAGAAGTCTTGTAAGTCATTGTTTTATTGCTTAATTCTTATTGAATATAAGAAAGTAGGGATAAGTAGTTGACTTGTATAAAATAACAAGACACCGTGGACTGGTTTTCCTCCTGTCCTCCCCAATTTTTTCAGTCACCAGCCGCCACTGATTATATATTTTATATATATACATATATATATATATATATATATATATCTATATATATATAGATATATATATACATACATATTTTGCGGGCGCTAATGCCGCCCCTCCACGAATGCCGCCCTGGGCGGCTGCCCATACGAAAAACCGCCCCTGTCCAGGAATCTCTTAAGTATTGACCATTAGTTCAATTCACAGTATGAGGACAGTCGACCTCTGGTTCATAAAAATATCTAATCATGTTGCTCATCTGTTGCTTTACAGGCCAGAATTCAAGGAACTACATTTGGAGCTATCACATCAAGTGCTCAACTCTGCCTGACACCTATTTATTTGTCGTTCTGTATACTTGTCTGAATTAAGTCTTTTAATTCAAGGTCTTTTTTATTGAAGCTTTCTCAATATGACAAATGTGCAGTGCGTAATAGCCATTAGAGATATGAAAAACACAGCATGCACCAATGAGATGTGCAAAAATAAAAATCATCTCATCTTCTTGTGAACTGTGTCTCTGCAATGGAAATTACACAGGGAGGTGAACTGTTTTTAGTTTAGAAGAGTTTATCGGCCGCACTGCACCCGAGCGACACGCAGGCCTGCCACATTTTTGTGTGTGCGTGCGTGTGTGAGTGTGTATGTGTGGGCCCACTGTGTTAAAAGTCAAGCTAATTAATGCATTAGAAGTGTCTGAGAATTAATATTGTTGTGATTAATTTACAAGGTGAAAGAAAAGGAAGAAATAAGGTTTTTTTTCTTAAGGCATATAAGCCACTAATTTAAGTTATATTTTGATATAAGCTAATTCATTTTTCATACTGCTTGGTATAATTTGCTACTTGTGGTAAACAATATTTTAGTTTCCAACTGTTTACCAAGCCAGTTTTATTTTAAAGGTACACATTTGTTTAATTCGTGTAGCAGCAATAAAATCTTTTATTTCATTTAATGAAAGTTGTCAGGTCAGTCATTTTAAATGTGAATTTGAGGTAAACGGATTCTAATGGCAATCTGCTGATATTAATAGGGTATGGTATCACCTAACATAGTTAAACCCAAAACACCCCACCATCCAAGTCTAAACTAATTCCCAGTCACTTAGGTGTTTTGTACAGGGTGGTGGAGTGCGACAAAGGAAAAGAAAATGTAAAAATCAAACAGTGTACAAAACAATCCCTCCCCTGTCACTGCCAGAGTACTAGTCATAGGATAAGATCACTGTTACACCAAAAGCCTGTGCTCGGAGTGAGTAAGAAGTGTGCAGTGTAGTTGAGCTGTACTCACGGGCCAAGCCTTTACAGGGTCTGGAATGCTTTTAGGAAGGGACCCCACATTTTCTGGAAGTTCTTATTTGATTGCTAAAGTGAGTATCTAATTTTTTCCAGTTTTAAGAAGGACATGCTGTCTTCCAGCGATTGCGTATGAGTGGGAGGGAAAGTATCCTTCCACCTGAGCAGAATTTCTCGTCAAGCCAGAGAGGAGGCAAAAGATAAAGTGCGTTGCTTTGCTATAGATAATTTTTTCTCCCATTCCATGACCCCAAACAGAGCAGTCAATGGGTTTGGTTCTAATTTAATGTTTAACACCCAAAAAAGTGTATGAAAAACTTCCCTCGAATATTTGTTAAGGTTTGAGCAGGACCAGTACATGTGAATGAGAGAAGCTTCCACATGTTTGTGTTTGACACACTATGGACTAATATCCAGGTGTGGAGGTGAGCATGGTCGAGGTGCGGCTGCGACAGAGGGAGGAGGCATGAGAGACGCCCTGGAGAGCAGAACGAGAGCAGGAGAACAGGAGAGCAGAAGAACAGGACGAGACGCACAAGCCACATTCAGCCCGTGTCTGCAGGATTGTGTCTGATGGGGATAGGCAAATAAAAGAAACCTAAACCCCAGTACTGTGTGTGTGTGGTTCGTATGAGAAAGAACTCAGTGTAGCTTGGAAAAGGGCTACATTGGCGCCCGACTTTTCTCGGCGGGCCAGTGCACAGGGATGACGGAGACACAGCATCCCCAGCCAGTCATGGCACTGGGCCAGATGCTGGGGGAGATCGCTGCGATGCACCAGGAGCAGGCGGTGTTGAACAGGCAGCAATTGGAGGCGCTCTGCGCGCAGACTCGGCTGCTGCAATCGCTGCTTGCTCAGTTGGGGGCAGGGGCACCATCTCCCCTTCCTCATGGCTCTTGGAAGTCATGAGGAGGGGGAGATGGCAGCGGAGGACGACCCCCAGAGTTTCCTCGATATGCTTGAGGCAAGGCGGAGTGGGCCATGCGGCTGCTTCCCTTGCTGTCGGGGGAGGCCCAGACTGCAGCCCTCGGCCTGCCAGCCTCCGCTTGCGGGACTTTCCAGGCCATAAGGAAAGCCATCCTGGACCGGATGGGCTTCTCCCCGGAGGATCATCGCTGTCGGTTCCAGACCGGCTGGGGTCTGGTGGCCGTCCCTTCACGTTCGCCCAGTGGCTGAAGGACGCCACGATCAGGTGTCTGCAGCCGGGAGAAGCGACTTCAGAAGGCCAATGCTGGAGCTGACACTGCATGAAAAGTGGGATTTTAATCCCCATCAATGACCGGAAATCTCCATAATTATCAGTTAACGACGAACGTCGCGTTCCTCTGTGCCAAATATTGACGGAAACGAACCATGACGTATGTGGAGCTCGCAGAGGTGCTAATGGCTCTAATTAGCATGTGGCGACACGAGGGTTATTACTATGATATACACCAGATACCGACAACGCCACCTTGGGTTAGGGCCCAAGGACCCGTACTAAAGGTCAATTACCTTCAAAACGAAAAGGACACTCAGGTTCGT